>ML808424.1:519630-536888 GCA_009831015.1 Picea engelmannii
TTTTAGTATTTCCAACAAGTGTTAGATATGGATTGTTTTCCAGTAGGGGTTTTATTTCAGCCAAGACTGTCTTTTGATTCAAAAGATTGTTATTTCCAGGAGTCTCAACATATTTTTCAGCCTTTTTGCGGTAATCAACAAGTTGAATTACATGAAAAAAAGGATGCAGTGGAAGGGGTGAAACATGATTGTTGTTTTATGTATGTTCTGGAGGATCCGTTTGCAATTTTGTTGGAGGCAACAAATAGTCCCAATGTTTTTGATTTTTTGAGATTTGAATTTATAGATAAAATTTTGAATGGCTTATCAGTAAACCGGCTTTGGAGCAAGCATGTGCAAAGAAATAAAAAAGTGGATAAAGTGTTTTCATGGTTGCATTGGCATTTTGATTTCACTTTATTGGCATCCTTTTCAGTAGTTAGGGTAGGTAGGAGTGCGAATAAGCTCGGTACTATGAGCATTTCTTTTAGCAATTTGCAGTTTTCATTTTCAGCTTAGTTTTAGATTTCAGTTTGGAGCATATACAGTTTTGGGTTTTCAACAGATGTAGGTTACAAGTTATAGTTGGAAAGTTGAGTTTGGGAGAAGCCCAATGGATTGGCACCTGTCTAATGTTCTTTGCTACCTCACAGGGAGGTTAGCATCCCCGTTGGAGCTAGCTGTTAGTGCCATGATTTTCATAGCTGAGGTTATAGGTTTGTCAACAATTTGAAAAGTCATGTATGTTAGCACCCATATTGTTTTTATGATTGGAAACATCTAACATATCCAAGGGTCATTTTCAAAAGGAATATTATCATTTATTTTTTCCATTTCCATTTGCAACTGCGTGTTGCAAAATTCACTGAGCATCGCGCAGAGAATGGTGTCGCGCATAGGATGTTGTCGTGCAGTGGATTCTGTCGTGAAGAGGATGTTGTTGCGTGGTGGATTTCATTGCACATAGGATGTTGTCATGCGATGGATTCTGTCGTGCATAGGATGTTGTCGCGCAATGGATTTTTCCAGCACACAAGCTACAAGTCGCACTGCGCAAATTATTGGTTTAGTGGTCAACTTCAAGATCGATTTCTGACCAACTGGAGAGGAATTTTGAAAATCTCTGAGAGGTTTTTATCTAGGACAAACCAAATAATAAAAACCTATCTCATATTTGAAAAATGTGTCATGGATTGGGAGATTCGAAGGAATATTTGAGCCATATTTTTCAGTTTTCATGATTTCCTGTCCAAGACATGTTTTTGTGACACGTATTCCGGCCAACTGGAGATGAATTTAAAGAAACCGAGAGAGGTTGTTCTTTATAACGATATTAACTAAAAAAAACTCTCTTAGTTTATAAAAATAGTTTTTTATCAGTGATATATGATGTCATATTTAACGCCTATTTTAACAGTTTGTTGCGCATTCTGCTGCGTTTTTGCTGTAGGTTACTATTGCGTAGAAGACTTGTTGTGCAAGGATGACCGAGTGTCTAGAAGTGAAAATGATGGCTCATCTAAACCATATGGTCTAATTTGGATCATGATCAATGAATGTAAAGAATATTTTAGTTATGATTATGATTTGGCAAAGTCGGGTTTTCTATTTTTAGTGAATCCGTTGAAGTTATTGTTCTCTTTCAAAGAAAACGGATCCATGATTCCAGGAGAGAGTAGCTCGACCCTAATAGACAAGGGTGAAATTAGATTTCTATATAAGGGGATCATTTTTATGTAAACAGGGTTGGTTGGCAATTTTGAGAAACAAATGCTATTATATGTAGTCTGAGTTTTGACTGAAATTTAATGCAAAGGGCCTGTAATTTGATGAAAAGATTCTAGTTGTGATAGTCAGATGTATTGTGTTTATTTATCTGTGTATGAGTTTCCTGTTATCTCTTATTTCATATCTCATATCGTCTATTTTAGAATGAATTTTCAAACCCACGAATTTGTTGTACTGCGCCCCTTGTTCGCACCACTTAGACAAAACATTTTCCTCTCAATTTGACTCTGAATTCGTCCACAATGGCGCTCTTGAGTTGCGTCCTGTGTTTTTCTCCCGTCACACTTTACGGTTTACACTGAAGGTTGTTGCTCGCCTAGCCTTTTCCTGTTGAATCCAGTCACTGAGTCATTTGTTCTGTCTCTTCCTCAGACTGACTCCATAGCCCGAGTTTTACTTTTCTGTGCAATATAACCAGAAATATTTTATCATCAGGGTTAAATCTAGCCATTGTTTGCAAAGTCGTATTCTGTGCGGAGACTGTGCCATTTTTGAGAGAGCCCTCTCTAGATACGAAAGGCTAGTTTTGGGTCTCAAAGTTGGTTGAAAAGGTTACCTTTGTCGTCTATTTATCAATCCAATAGATTTATGGAGTGCTAACACCTTCTGCATTAAACTTCTTCTCAAACAACCATTTTCTACCAACAAATTTTCTTCGAGCTGGCAACTCAACTATATCCCATGCCTCATTTTTATCCAAGGAATCCATTTCTTCAACCATGGCCTTATTTCATAGTTTACTATCCTCTGAATTCACTGCTTCCCTGATAGTTATGGGATTATAATCAGTAATAGATAAAGAAAAAATGGAACGGAAATAAGGTGGACTATACCTTTCTGGTTGCCTTCTTTCTCTCACTGATCTCCTCAATACTAGGGTATGAGGTTATTCTTCTTCTTCTGCTTCATCTTCTTCAGATGATTTAGATTTTGCATCATCCAACTCAAGATCTATTTTCTCAGGTTCTTCTTTCCTTGGTAGGAATTCTTGTTTGGAAACATCTTTTACCTCTCTAAAAACAACATCCCGATTGTAAACAGTCTTCTTAGTTTCTGGGTTCCAAAGCTTATAACCTTTCACACCATCTTTATAACCAATAAAGATACACTTTTTATATTTATTATCCATCTTACTCCTATTTTCCTTTGGAACATGTACATAAGCATCACAACCAAACACTCTAAGATGTTCAAGAGAGGGTTTCTTTCCAGTCCATACCTCGTGTGGAGTTTTATCATCAAACGCTGATGAGGGTGATCGATTGACCAGGTAACATGCTATACCCACTGCCTTTGCCCAGAATTCCTGTCCTAACTCAGCACCACTGAGCATGCTCCTTTATTTTTCCATCAGTGTCTTGTTCATCCTTTCTGCAACTCCATTTTGTTGGGGATTGTATGGAGTAGTTTTCTACCTTGCTATACCACATTTCTTACAGAATTCTTTGAAGTCATTTCCAAAGAATTCTCCACCATTATCTGTTCTCAATACCTTTATTTTCTTCTCTCTCCAATTTTCTACCAGAGCCTTAAACTCTTTAAATTTATCCAATACCTCATATTTCTTTCTAAGAAAATAAATCCATGTGTTCCTTGAGAAATCATCTATGAATGAAACATAATACAAAAATTTACCTAGTGATGGAACAGGCACATGTCCAAAGACATCACTGTGTATGAACTCCAATATCCCCTTTTCTCTTGTAGCACCAGATGGAAATCTTACTCGATTTTGTTTTCCATATATGCAATGTTCACAGAACTCAAAATCCAGAGTGCAATTAGACATACCTTCAACCATACCTGTATCGTGTAGTGTTTGAAGGCCCTTTATATGCCCTAGTCTTTCATGCCACAACATGGTCTTCTTTCCAGGGACAATATTGGTCTTGTATTCTTTATTTGTCTGCTGAGGGACAACATAAATGTTACACCCATTAGTATAAGTGCTTCCCAAAAACTTGTATAGAGTTCGACACCGAACTCCCCTCATCAACAAAATTTATCCTCGTACCATATTGCAAGTGTCCTTTCCAAATATAGTATCCACTCCTGCATCATCCAACTTTCTTATAGATATTAGGCTCCTGGCTGTAAATTCTAACCTTGTACAATATCTACTACAAACAGATATTCAGAAAAAGAACAGAAAAGATACAATGACAAATACAAAAATTACACAGATATTTTTCCCTTGGAAACCCAAACCGGGAAAACCAACATATTCTATTTAATAAAGGCTCTTCTCTTACTATTTTTCTCAGGCTTTTTTGTCCTGAAGATGGATCCTATTATGGTTCCGAAACGTTGACGACAAGCTGTCAATAACACTGTGGTTCTTCCGACGAATTCTGAACAAATTTCTCACCACAGAAACCTAAATGAACATATTCTATATTATTCATCGTGTTACAATGTTTACAATACAAAATACATATAGGAGACAACGGCATCCAAAAATCTAACCCAATGACCTGGATTAGTCCAAAACCCTAATTCCTTAACCGGAAATAGGAAATCATCGACAAAAACCATGTGCCGAAAAACCACCTAAATACATGACACGTTTCCTGAGGTAGGTGTCACGTTTCCCGAGGCAGGTGTCACCGCCCGGAGCTGAACGTTGCGCGTAACTAGGGGGGGCATACTTGGCTCCCCCTGGGACCCCACTAGGAAGCACTCGACACACACGACACAAACAACACTACTAGGGAGGGATCATTAGACGCAGTTGTCGAATCTGACGAACCCACACACACACATGCAAAGAATATAACACATACCGAACATAATGAATATCTATAATCATTTGATTATTAATTTTTAAACAATCATCTGTCAAATTATTAACTTTCAAAGAGTCCTCTATTAAATTATTAATAATTTCCAACGATTAACTAACTAATTTCATCCTTTAAATCATTGCATCAACACTCTTTCCATTATTATTGTATATTTATTCATCTTTGATGATGGGTGGAGTGTCCACTAAAAACATAAGATGTTTCATCAACTCTCACACAATTTGTTTCCTAAAAGTTTAAGCAACATTATAACTAACTATGTAAACCTTCATACTTATATACTAACTATCACATCTAACCTAACACACTCCATCCATTTACTACCCAACTAACCTACCTAATCCCCAACCCACCTAACCTACCTAACCCACCTAACCCACTAACCTACCTAACTTATCTAACCCACAAGCCTACCTAACTTACTTATTAACTTGTTAATCAACCCAACCTACTAACCCACCTAGAAATATACTATGCCAAAAGCTATTAAATGCTAACCCACCTAACCTACCTAATCCACTATCCCACCTAAACTACATAATCTACCACACTAACCTACCTAATTTACATAACTCACAAACCTAGCAACCTGCTAACCTACATGACCTATCTAAACTAACCTAATAACCCACCTAACCTATAACCTAAACCATAAACCTAACCTACTAATCCTACTAACCCAATCCACCTATCATATCTAACCTCCCTACCGCATTCACCTACTATGGTACATGCTGCTGGAAGCTAACCCACTTAACCTAACCCTATCTAGCATACATAACCTACCTAACCTACCCCATTGATTCACCTTATCTACAAAACCTACCCCACTAACTCACCTAACCTACTTAACCCATTAAGATGCAAGTAATATGCTATTGAGATATAGTTTGATATGTTAGAAGGACATCCAAATAGGACATACACAAATACGGATGTTGATTAGAAACAAAGTTTAAAAAAAAGATGCATGATGATGCAAAAAAAAAACATTACAAGGCGATGTAAAAAGACCCTCATGCACCCTTTTCCTTGATTTCAACATAGAAGGATGCATATTTAAGAGACAAAGTGACTTTATTGTACTAGTGATTGAGAGTCTATTTCAATGAATACTCATTATCAATAATCAAATATGAAAAAATGATTTTAAATTCAATTTGAAAAATATATACTTATTCAACACTTTCACGATAAAAATTAAAAAAATTATACTTCAATATGAATAAAATAAAATATGTGATTCTTTGAAATATATCCCATCAATCTCTTTTCAAATATGTGCTTGATACAAAGGAAAAGGCCATTGGGTTTCTTAAAATTTTATCCCATCGATCACTTTCAATGATGTGTCCTGTTACCCCCCTGGTAGCCTAGGGGTAACTAGAGGAGATCATGTCTCATGTACCACTATGAAGACAATGATGATGATGATGGTTAGTGTTCTCCATAGATAGTAGCCCCTCATATGCCTCCCCCTCATACAACTCATCTCATTGTATTTGATCAACATAGTTCATCCGATGATGGTGGTACAACACACGAGGTACAATAGTAATTATTTCATGTAAAGTGTCACATTTAATGCATTAGGAATTAAGGTGAGGATCATGGGTTGAAGTCAGATAATGAATTGTGAGCTTGGAAGTTATTATTTTTTCCTTGTTTCACCTTGGTGGCCATCATTTGTGTCCTAGTCTAGTGTTGTCACTCCTGGGGAACATGGGTACTAATAGGAGGCTTTGATAGGGGTAATGTACAACTCCCTTTCACACTTAACACTTTCCATCCTCAGGCCTTCCGTAATGTACCAAACTTCGGGTAGTGGTTGTTACATGTACACCAAAAAGGCCTATGGCTCATTGTCCTATGAGAAGAAGGGATAGAATGTCAAGGTTGATGCATCTACTAAAAAAAATGAATTAAAAAAAGAGAGCATGTTATAAAATAAATAAGAAATTATGGGATAATAAATGACAAAGTAAAAATCCAAAGGTCATCTTGAGCTCTGCGTCCTCGCTATGAGGTGATAAACCCTAGTCCTAATGTACTGAATGCATATCAATTAAAAGGACTTAATCCTAGTAAGAAAAAAACAAATTCTTGAAACTTGAAAAGGGTACTTGCAAAAGCAATAAAATAATATCAAAAGGAAAGAAAGGGGTTTGGAATACACACATTTCCAAGGAAAGGGTATCTCAAGCAGCAAGTGCTCCCTCTACAAAGGTGCTCATGGAGATGGATGAAGCATGGTACCTTGCATGTTAATGAATCTGTCACCATGAATTAAACCCCATACTGCTTCATTCACTATACTTACACTTTGATGTGTTTTCTGGGAAATATCCCTCTACCTAGGTACTAACACACCTAGTAGGGTCTCTTAATGGTCCTCCCATACCTAAACTTGGAAAATTTCATAAATTCTTGAGTTAATGTGAAGTTTGAATAAGATACCTAATGTGAATTGCTTATGTGGTTTTTGTATTAAGTGATGGATTACTTTGTATAATTATAATGGCTATGGTATCTTATAGTTGTTGGTTTTACCTGATTATGTGGGCCTTGTTTGGTCATGATGCACCTTGACATGGTCTTTTGGAGGACGCTTTCACTATGACACCCATGACGATATGCACTTTTTCAGAGGACATTTCACACTTGATGCAGAGAGTTGGGTCCTTTAATGACTTGGCATGCCTTGAGGAACATTTCCACACCTCTAGGGCCTCAGATGTTGGAAAAATGAGCTCATGTATTACAGATATGGTTAAATGTACTATTATATGGGAAGGAAGCCCACACCTTAGACAATGCACCCCGAAGCATGTTAGGATTTGATTTGAGTACGTTGCACTTGGAGATGATTGGAAACCCCTTGGAGAGATGACAAACCCTTCTTTCACCTTGGATGTTGGCATTTTCCACCTTGGACGATGATCATATTGATGATGATGTCATGCACTATGATGATTTGATGAGGGTGGGGTCTACCTACCATTAGGGAATCCATTTTGATGACAAGTTGGGGTCCTTTGACAATTAGATGTGACCTTTGATGAGGAGGTATTCTTTTTCACCATGCTTTGAACCTTTTGATGATGAGACGTATCCCTTGGAGGCCCTTGCACCCTTCTAGAGCATGACATCATCCTCATTGTAGCATCCTACACTCACACATGTCACTTTTGAGGGAATGTTTTGGTGTATTAGCATGTTTTATTTACGTTTGAGGCTATTTTTGTGGTCAACCATGACCTATCCAACTTGTATCATGGATATTTTTTGTTTTTAGGGGATTTGAGGGTTTCTAGTGCTAGAGTTGCCTCATATAAGAAGGCTAACACTACCTCATTGTTAAAACATAACTCACACTTTTGGAGAATCACTTCTATATCTCTCTTCTCTTATTTTTCACTATGGAGTACTTATGTGCACCTTTGGAAGATTTATCTAGTGGATGCTTTTCTTGTTTTGGTGGATGTTTCATGAAACTAGGGTTTTTACATGCATAGAAAGTTGGTCTACTAAGTGGTATTTTCCAAGTATTTGTGTTTTGTTCATGGTATTTAAGTAAATAAACTATCAAAGTGGTGATAAGTTGCATGCTATCTTGTTTCCTTGGACATTTTTTTCTAGAAACCATAGGGAAGGATTGTAATTGGTCATCCCCTTCCCTTGCTTTATCCATCTTAATTTTGTTGAAGAGTACAAGTTCAAGATTAGGGATTGTGAGTGGACATCCCCCTAACCTTGTCTTTGTGGTTGAAATCTAGGGTTTATGAGTGGACAAACTCTAGGGTTTGACCTATATCCACTTAATCTTATGGTAGACACTCTACAAGAAGTAGCACAACACCTAGGGTTTATGAGTGGATAAACTCTAGGGTTTATTTTCCTAGAAGGTTTGACGTAGGCTTATCATTGGATAATCCCAGGGTTTGATCTTCAAGTATTCCTTTTATTTTGGCATCCTTTCAGGTTATTTCATTAACTCCATATGCCTAAAGAATTAAAGAAGGCACTAATATTTCTATTATTACAAGTGATTACAAGTATTAGTTTAGCTCCTCTTCCCCAAACGAATTGGTGTTAGCTTAGGGTTTGCATTGTATTTGAATTTTTCATCATTTCTAGCCTAACGTCTTCCATCATAGCTTAGATTGTCATCTAGCATCATCATTTCATAATTTCATCATTTATTTCATTGCTTGTCATATTGCACCTACTTGTCATAGTTTAATTCTCTTTCTTGCAAGTAATCATTAGTCTAGGATTTGGTAGTCTTTGCTTCACATTTGGTAATATATTCCATTTCATTTTAACTATTTTAAGATTGATTTACTATTGTTGTTGTAAATTTTCTATTGTTGAAGTATATTATCTCTTGTTCCAAGTTTTATTGCAACAACCTTTTTTCTCTTTGATATTTAGTGGATCAACCCTTTTTTTAATATTTTTTTATTAGTTATTGTTTCAGGGAATTTTATTTACTTTTCAATAGACATCATTGGTTGACATATCCATCACACATGCAGAATCACTTTGCCTTGTCTAAATTACCTTAACCTTTCCCATAACATTGACCTAACTAAATAAATCGTCCAAGATAGGGTGTCGTAGACTTGCCTTAGCTTGCTATAGGATCCCTTGAGGTTGCTAAGAAAGCCTCTCTTGTGCTGGATCTTCTATCCTTCATTTAAACGAGGGAAGTACTTTCTTAGGTGACATTGAAAATTACTTCCATATGTTACACTAGTTCATCATTTTGGGAAGGCTTTGCAGAAGTGCTAGATTTTGTGATAACATGCCCCATGCAAAGACTAAGGCTATTGGGTTTTTTTCCAAAATACCACCCAACTTTGAAAACAATCAAACAAAGGCCACATGACTTTAAATTAGAATTCAATAGATTTGAAATTTAAGGAAAAGGGATTTGGGCCTTATTCAAAGAACATTTCGAACTTAAATAAAAAGGTCTTTGGGGCATATTCACAAAACACTTCGAACTTAAACAAAAAGGCCCAAAATCACATAAAAGGACCTATAGGATTTGAATACCATTCTAAGGATCCCTAATCCATGTTGGCATTTGTCCTACAACCATTCCAACATGTATGAAAGATTGGAATTGAGCATGGCCATAACCACTCAGGGCCAAATACATAACATAACATTGAAATTCCATCTAGCATAACTTGAAACTAAAATATCTCTAAGGCAAATTGAATACATATGCAATCATCTACTTCATGCAATAAATATAAGCATGCATACATAACATAACCATGAATTCCATTCCTAAATTCATACAAAAGCAACATACAAGATTAACAAAAAAGTATAACTTGAACTCATAATAGAGAGGGAACACTTGTCCTTTAAATTGAATGGTCCAAGGAAACTAGTTGCTTGTGAGCAATTTTCAACCTAATTGTAGGAACATACTATGGATGCCACCCCCATGATGGGCTATGATCCCACCAAGGAAAATGAAACTGGTCAAGGACTCTCACCTGTCACTCACCCAACACTTTTTCTCTCAATCTCAACCAATAGTTCGCCATATAACTCTCTAGGCAATCCTTCAACTACACCACACAACACACGGAATATATTTCCTTTATATACTCAATAGTGCCTTAGGAATATTCTTCCCTCTAGTTCTCTTCACTGTGTATAAAAGGAATGCAATCTACTGTCTACCTTTACAAACAACCCAACACAGTTATATCTTGGCTCTTGATCACTCAATAAGAGACAATCTACAGGGAAATGGGGATGGTTTCCTATCAATGTTAGAACCACAAGCTTTGCCACTTCATCACACCTATAGATATTCTAGGGATAGTCATTTGACATTAAAAAATAGACTAGGAGTTCAACTGAGGGGTCGACTAGGAGACCAACTGGATGGTCAAATAAGCATTAGATTGGTTAAGGAGTTAGAATAGATTATTCAATTAGTGCATAGAACAAGGAAACAATTAAGGAGTTTGTTATGTTTCCTAACCGATCTATGTGGAAGTCATCTTCCTCACTTCAAGGGAGTTTTTTACATCTTAGTGCTATATAAGATGGCCCTATGGGTTTATCTATGACATGGTGAACAATATATTGTGTATGTGTTATGTATGTAAACATTTTGGTTTCTTACACTTCTTTGTATGTTGAGATATGATTGATTGTGCTTAAGTGTTGTAACAATGTCATTAGACACCACCTCTCTCTTGGAATACTATCTATCTGATCTTTTTTTGTAAGGTCTAGTCTGCCCTACCGACTAGAACCGCTAGTCGACCAAACAAGTCGGCTGCATAAATCAAGTATAGGAATCGATCAAATAGACAGTTAGAGTTGACCTACCAAAGAAACTAAGAAGTTGTAATTGATAGGTAACTGCAAGTATAAGTATATATATGTGACTATGTTTAACACCCCTATTTCCCCGAGTCTATAATTATAAGTGTTATCATGGAAAAATAATAATCCTACCCGTGGGTGATCAAGTATAAACAATAAGCCTACCCTCAGCTTATCAGGTCCCAAAATCGCGACCTTTCGCATATTACATAGCCCTCGAAATGCTCGATCTGATGTGAGTTGGAGCATAGGGTACAACGTCCCATTATATGGCACCACTTGTCCATCATGAATTGCTTAAGTGATTTCGTTCAATGTAATGTTGGTTCACCAAACCATCGACCCACCGGGAGGGCCGATTTAACCTCATTCCTCGACAACTGATCCGATGTGCATTGGAACCCTGCACGCGTGGCCCTATTGTGTTCCATAGTTCATCATTCCATGGAATCATGACACATAGTCACCAGGCACCAGATACTGAACCCTCTATATTCTCCTGACATCAAAACTCTCTGACAGTCCAGGGTCAGATTGAACCTTTTAACTTAGATCGATGGTGGGGGTTGTCTTCAGATCCGACGGTTCTTGTTCATCACGTATGTTCCCAAAATTAGTCCCATGTGGGGCATATACTGACACTTGAACCTCCACATAAAATATTGTGGCTAAACATGTCATCGCCAAATCCATGACCTACCCATCAGGGCGTCAAAATTTGTCATTGGTCATGGTGTGACACGTGGCCACTGAGACATCAGGCACCCAACTTCCCAACACACCTAGATAACAAAACTCCCCAGTGGTCTGGGGGTCGATTGACTCCCATTAAATCATCAAAGAATCCCCTACTACCACGTGGTATGTGTTAGAAAAACAGGACCCCAGAGCAATAAAATAAAACAAATGCGGAAACAAAACACAAAAGATACACAATACAAGAGAGACACAGATTTACGTGGTTCACCCAGTGTGGGTTATGTCCACCAGAGAAATTGCCAGGTCCTTTCTTTATTATTATCTAGAAAAATGAAGGGATACAACCTACAGCAAAACCCGCTATAACTTCCTCTTCTTTCTCTCACAGTATCCTCTCTCAGAATACAATACTCACCAACCTACATAGCCGCAATACATTTCCCTCATAAAAAGAGGGTTTCCTTCTAGGGAAAAAAACCCTAACATAATCTCTATCGTTAGATCTGCGACCTTATAATGAACGGTCAAGATTTACAATGAAATTACAATATACTTTTACAAGGCAATTTTTTCTTTCGGGGCTTCGCCCCCAAACCCCCGCTGGGGGTCCACTTGCCCCCAGACCTCCCAGCCGAGGGGATAGCCCCCCTGGACCTCGCAGAGGGGGTACCCTCCCTCTGCACTCCCCCGCGTGGAAGAGTGTACATACTTCTGGGGTGTAAATACTTCATGGGGTATAAACACGGCTGAAAGTAAAAGACCTCTAAATCAGGAAGATAATCAGGCTCCACAACCAATAGTATGAGACATAGTGAGACACGTGGCATGATGGGTAGCATGACACATGGAACTAGTACTACTTGACACATGGAATTTGTTTTCCCCACAAATCCCTATCCAATTCGTCCAAATCCACGTGACACATGGCATCACCATGGGGTGACATGTGGCCTTCCTTTGTCATGACATGTGAACCATTTTTCACATGCCACATCACCACTAGGTGCCCGATGTCAAACCTTACCTGTGGTGTTAACTTGGAAATCTCCTAGTGCCAGGGATTACGAGATGATTAGTTAATACAAATCCCATAGTTATGAGATCACTAATTAGGTTTAACATGGGTTACGACCCCGCGATATCTACGACGGATAATCCTTGCGAGAGAATATAATGGCTACCATAGTTTCGTCCACTGCCTCTGATGTTACTCGACTCTTGAGATTGGATGGTCGATATTAGATCCCAAATTGATGGATCGATGATCCAGATATCCTTCTGGAGTACCTACGTTGGAGCTCTTCCGCTCCCCATAATTCCAATACTCCAAAAATGCTAGCTCTGATGAATGGTTGAGATATCTCCAGCTCTTATATCGACAACGAAGGTTTAAGGATCAATCTCATCCAATGGACCCACGCTCAACTCACTGGTAAATCGTCTATTGCTATGTGTAAACTCCGTGACACCTATACTGCCACACTGGAATTCTACGTAAACATGAAATCATATCATGTGCAATGGACTCCGATCAACTTCCATGATTAACTCTCTATGCCAAGATCAATGGTTACAATTTATACCAAGGAAAACATAGGTTTCTATAGTTTAATCAGTCTGATTCTGGACTTTAATGAAACTAGGTTCTACTCTAAGGATTTCCAAAGGTTCTTAGGGCCATCCAGAGTCAGTAAACCTTCCCAAACTCGCTAATACTTCTCTCATTATTTTGTAAAGGTGAATTTACACCCAATGCACTATCTGTACCTGGTTGAGGCCTTTCCAGCCCAAAATACCGAATTTTACTCACTTATGGTTTCCAATAGATAAACTACGCTGGTGAACAAAGATGGGTAACTAATTCACTTTATATATATATATATATATATATATATATATATATATATATATATATAGATATAGATATAAACAATTGGAAATGTATACAAAACATTTAATTTACAGTTTTTGGGTATTACATCTACAACACTACAATGCTAGACAAGTCTAATAGCTAAAATGATTAGAATAATTATAGTTGTAAAAACTCATGGAAAAATTACTTGATTATAGCTCCTGAACAATTCTAATAGAGTTTACTGAAGCAAGTTAAGAATACCAATTATTCATGACAATAACTCATAATAATTGCATAGTAATACCCAACACATGATTTCATACATTCTTATTCAACAGTAAATTAAACAAGCACATAGTTGACATTTATTTGGTATAAATGAGCCACCAACTGCATGCAGACCTATGAATTTCCTCCCAGCCTTAGAAAATGTTGCCCACAAACTGAAATCTGTTCACCCAAAAGCTGGGGATTAAACTCCACTTGGGAAAGGAAATCCTATCCTAGAATGTATCTCAGCATAAAAAATATTTCAATTCAGGTGCCAAGTTCAACAACCAGTCTATAGACTCTAATTTCCCCACATGCTCTTCCCACTCAGGAAGTGTGCCCCCAATAGCTTCCCCATTTTCGTCCTAATCTTCAACAACAAGCTAGAGAAGAATATTCAAAGTTCTGTAGCTGCAACTTGGAACCTATGGGAATCAAATTCCCTGCAATTATCTCACCTAGAGAGAATGCACACATGCTTGACAACCCACCTCTTCAGCTTAACTCCCAGCATATCCCCCTTAATCATTCTTTAATAAAATGGAAAATATAGCAACAACACTTACAACAACAGGAATATGGTACCAAACATGGAGAGCATAATAGTCCCCTTGAATGGATGGATCGAATGAGAAAAATGCACCCAGTTTTACTATTTTGTTTGCATTCTTATGGAGTGCCACTTTTCACCCCTTGAAATCACCCTTTCACACACTTGGTGATTCATTCCCCCCATTGGGAACTTAGGAAAAAATCATGCTTATTCCTTTTGTCTTTGTTGGATTTTTTTATTATTAATATTTCCTTGGTTTAGCTCTCTTCCTATAACTTTAGACCCCTTTTCCCATCTAGCGGAGTTTATCCCCCCCAACTCTTCTTGTCAGGATGGTTTGCATGAATTTTTGTTTTTCCATTAATTTCAAAATGAAAATACATAATACAAAACAGGTTCATTGGCCAAAAGAAGTTCATGGCTCACCAACCTATGCACATATATGTAATTACATTTCAATTAGGGTTCGCCCTAAGGGTATTACATCAAAGGTCATCGTTCAATAAAGAAGGTTTTGGATACATTGGTGAGGCTTGATGCAAAGAATATGAAAATACCAATCCCAACAAGAGCGTTGAAGAAAGAGGAAGCTCCACTCAGCCAGTAAATAAAGTTGAAGAGATATGTTCTAGGTTGTTGGAAAAGAAGAATGAAGAGACGACTAAGATTTATGCATAAATTCTCAAAGGAAGATCATGGTCAGCTAGAGTCAAATAATAATGAATGGAGAAGAGGTGTATCTCCAAGAAGACCTTCTACCTATAGGTATCAAAGAAGCTTCAATCATTATGAAGGAAACAATAGAAGAGAATATCATGATCATCTAAGGCATGAATTGAGAAGGACTACATCACAAAGAGGATCATTTGCTTCCAGGTATCAAAGTTTCTTTTCTGGTTACTATTTTACTTGTAATAACTTTCAACATAAAGCTGTATATTGTAGAGTGTATAGAAGAAATATTCAAGCAAGAGATGTGTATGTGCCCCCCTAAAATATTGAATGTTATAAATGCCACAACTATGGACACATAGCTCTTGACTGTAGAAGCATGATGAAGCCTTCCATGAAGGAAAACACTGATATCAGGTACAAGAAGGTTTGGATAAGAAACAAGAAGAGAAAGTAAGTGAATAACTCCCAGAGATCATACTCATAGGATTTACATAGGTGAGAAATCATGAAAAATCTACAAGCAAAGAGGAAGATGTCAAAATTCAAAAGGATGATCATGCAACATAGTAGGTTTATACATTGTTCTAAGCCATCCAGCTTGGAGACTCCTAGTAAATCTGAATTTTAAAGAGGGGGAGTCTAAGCATCAACTATTACAGATTGAAGAACTATCTTTCTGGCAGTGTGAAGTGTTTGCAGATTTTGGGAAGGCAGATTATGAATGGTTTGATGGAAGAGGTATAGAATGTCTCATGACAGATTGGTTGATTAAGAAGTAGTTTTCATAACACATCTCCATGCAGGTATGAAGTGGCCAGCTAACAGTTACAAACAATATCGTTGGCACACTTTTGAGGCAGAGATTCATGATCGTATAAAGTATTTCAAACATGTATTCAAGTAGGGATATAATCATTGTAGATTCGAGAATGTGTACTTGTTGTAGACTTATAGAGTTTGATAAGAAGAATATGTTGTGATATTTTGCAGTAGATTTGAAGAATCTCTCAAAACAATAAAGTAATATATGGGTCAACATTATGTGCAATAAAGTCATGGACAATTTTGTGACATATGGACATAGATGAATTCATGAGATATTTGGCAGGTCTAGAAGACAATACTTAACATGAACCAATGAAGATACATGATAGTGGATGAAAGCGTGAGCTCAAGAGGAACTGCAGAAAGAATCATTGACATTATCATCAAGAGGTATGTTCAGAAAATCATATGACTCATAAAAGAATCATATCGATAGGTGGAACCAACTAGTCACAAGAAAGCAAGCTGTGAAAGGCATAACAAGACGGGGGAGAGAGATTGCCAAGAGGAGTTATACTGTCAAAGGGAAATTTTTGAATGATTATATCATTGATGTCAGCTCAGTGAAGACATGATAAGACATGAAAAATTGAATTTAGGTGATGAAGGAACCTTAATATGAATGCTTTTAATATACGTTAGTAGATTATGATGACATGAAGTACTAATGGAAAAGAATCCCTAAAAGAGAGGACATGAAGCATATACAAGAAGCCCCACATTGATCTACACGACATCTTGAAAAAAAGACAGGGGGGGAGAGAAAGAACAAAAGTAGGAGAGAAAGATCAGAAGAAAATAATAAAGGGGGAGAGAGATTTTTAAAAGAAGGTATATGGTCAGGGAAGTTCCCTTTACCAATGATGTTAAAGGGGGAGAGAAAGTTCAGAAGCATGAAGACAGGGGGAATAAGCTTGAAGACATGGGGGAAAATGATCACATGGGGAGTATGAGTGTTGCCATCAATGCCAAAGGGGGATATTTTTGGAATGTTGGTTGTCATTAATGTCAACCCTAGAAGAAGTCTAGAAGCCCCTATAAGCAATTGGTTTATTTGAAGGAGTTTTATTGATGTCAACCCTAGAAGAAGTCTAGAAGCCCCTAGAAGTGATGGGTTTATTTAAAGAAATCTATAGAGTGGTTCCCTTGTGGCATAGCTCTAAGCATGGACCTCACAAGAATATTCTTTGAAGAAGCCTACAAGAATCCCTAGTGGTTAATAAAAGAAGTTATAATGTATGATCAAATAAACCATGAGAATACGGTTCTGTGGGTGAGAGATTTTTGTTGACATAGTAGATTGTTCGACAACACAGGTATTCCAATAGAGGATGAACACCTTCAGTAACCACTCACATAACCAGATCAAAGATCAACACACCGATGTTTTCACGTGGTAAAACCCCTACGGGGAAACATCCACGGCCCCAACCAACGCGACCAC
>ML808424.1:557964-570845 GCA_009831015.1 Picea engelmannii
AGAGAGAGAGAGAGAGAGAGAGAGAGAGAGAGAGAGAGAGAGAGAGAGATTCCTTCCTTTCTGTGCCACTCTGGGCCTTCGAGCAAATTCTTAGGCTAAGGGGAAATACCCTCAATTGTCTAAAATGTATACTTATATGAAGCTCAGACTATAATTATTTCAAAGACAGGGTGGTGCAGTGAGACGACCTTGACAATTTTTAGTGAGGACGATAGCTTATATGTCTTTTTGTATCCTTCCTGTCAATATATTTATTTGTTCTATTCTAGTGGTTATAGAGTGTTAGCCTTAACATGAGCCTTACCCTTATTCTTTAAAAGCATAATTCTAGCGTAAGGTAACTTAGCTTTGCGTAGCGTGAGTAAGTATGGTTAGGAAGTAGTGTTAGTAAGTCTATACTTAGAAACAATGAGGTGAAACTATGAATGGGTGAAGTATATGCATTGGGTAGTGCTGACGGTGAAGTTGTGACGGTAATGTCCCAATAGAGGTTATCCCTTCTCTTCAATCCTAAAAAGGTTCCTTGCAAGTAAGAGTTGAGGGAGGGTAATGTCTACAGTGGTAAGTCCCTATCTTTGCTTTCAGTATCTTTTGTTAACCCTAAGTTTCTGGCCGATAATCACAATATTTATTTCCTTGACCATCCGACGGAAGGGAGGCTCATGGTAATGCCCTTAAATGAATATGTAATCATTCATTCAATGCGCTAAAATGAATATGCCATCCTTCCTTCTTTCTATTCATCCCTCCTTCCTTCCATTATCAGGAATGATTACAATAACCAATGGGTCCGTCCCTCTTTTCTTGTAGAGGTGCATTCCTGAACCCTAATGTAGCCTTGGGCCACTCTTTGATGCTCGTAAAGCCAAAATAGATTATTAGTTTCCTGGCTTCCTTTTTTCGGGTTTGAAACCCTAAACCCTAATGTGGCGTTCATAACTCTAATAAGCTATGAAAGTGTAGGCAATCACTCTAACTCAAAGGAAGGTAAGTCTCCTCCACCAATTCTAATGAATGACATGCATTGATGTCGAAGGTTTTGAATCAGATGGTGACCGTAGTATAAAATACTCTATTTTAGCGAAGGTGATAATGAGGAAAGTAGTTGCCCTTAGAGTGATGGTGAGAACAAGGGCGTGGCAACAAAATCCAAAGCGTGTAGATTCTATACCTAAGTGTCCATCTCTTTTTTTAGTTCTATTCCTGATCAGATACTTTCTCTTAGGAAGACGAAGCATAAATGCTTCCTGAATCTAGCCATAAACGCTCTTTCACAAGTCCGAAACTTCCACTACACATTGGGATTAAGGCATTGGAATTAACGTACCTTGAAAAAAACCTTTCACTGCAAAATGGTCTCACGGTCTCTAACCATCTATTCCACCCATCTATCTTTCTTTTCTACCCATCTTCCTTAAAGTCTATGCCACACATTATCTTCTCTCGTATGTCTCTACCCACTAGTGAAGTTGTTTTACTGGCCCACCTTATGTCTATCCCATATGTATTTACTTCTTACCCTTATTTCCATCATGCATGTCTTTACTAGTTTACCCTTATGTCTATCCCGTCTATCCCAGAAGTCTATTTGTTCTATACTTATCCATGTACTATTCTATATAGGACAAAAACCATGGGATAAGTTCGTGAAAACAATTAGTCTTAGTGTGAGTGTTTATGTGAGTGTGAGGAGAGGTACTATGAATTCCTACTTCTTGGTCTAACTTGATTATTTTGGTCTAACCCATCAGTCTAACCCATTGGTATAAACCATATTTCTTGGTCTAACCCATATTTCCCAGTATTTATTGGTCTAACCAGTGTAAATAGTAGCAATAGTCTTTGTCTTTCACCATGACTACCACAACTACCACGATAATTCGTTAGGTAAGAAGGTTAGGTCGGAGTGCATTTAATTTGTTAGTTTAGGTGTTATCTATCGTTAGTAATTTGTTATCGATCATTAGTAATCTATATCTCTCCTGTTCAAATAGCTTTTCCCATCCTTGTATGTTCAAGTTGCCTTCCCCAACCCTATTAAAGTCACTTTCCCTAGCCTTGTATCCTTCTATATAAATGTTGTGATCATTCCCCTAGGAAACCAAAGTGGACCTATTCATATCGATTGAATTTCCTAATTACATGTTATTACCTCACGTGGACCTACCCATATGTAGTAGAATTTCTTAATTAAATAACGTGCAATGGACCTATGCATATGCAAGAGAATTTTTTAACTCGTACCTACCCATACCGATTGAATTTCCTAACTTAAGCTACCAACACATTAGATTTCCTATGTTCAACATGGACCTAGGAATACACAAGAGAATTTCCTAACTGCTACCATACAAAGATAGATTTTCCAGATTGACCTACCCATAACAAGAGGAATTTCCTAACTTTTTCCTAACCATACCAATTGAAATTCATGTGTTCCACTTTGCTTATTAAACATTGATTTTCATATCGTTTATTTATATATTATTATTATATATTTATGTAATTTATTTATAATGTTAGCAGCATAGAAAATCAATTATAAGGTAAACTAGTGTCAAAGTGAACATGGATAGAATGAAACCCATTATTATTACTTATAAGTGTTATGAGTTATACCTTTATTATTGGTATAAGCTAAGTTGAATATCATGACCTGTAAACAAGTGAAATCAAAGTAGTTACATCATTACATGTAACCAATCTGAGCATGTAGAGTTAAGACATCACTCGTTATAGATAACAAGATAGATCTATGTAATAACAATAATGAATCATAACAATAACCATAACTTAGGATTACAGTTATTCAGATAGTGTTCATCTTATTAATCTTGAATCTATATAATTACGATAACTCTTAGGGTGGTAGAGCTCGTTAATCAATCAGGTATAACTAGTATCGAAACCATTACTAGATCATAGTGATATCCGCTTTGAATAGTACTAGATAATGATCAATCGTAGATATAGTGGTGTGAATAATAATGGTAGTAGATTATAGATTACATGTTATTACTACTCTATAACCATTACTAGAGAAGGGTCATTGAATCTCATCAACTTTGAATTGTAATGATACTTATGGTGTTACTTTATCTTACTTGATCGGAACCAGTTTACCTAGTTAAGACAGTTGGTAATGTATCTCCATAATCAACAACTCAATCTAATTAGTGTTACATACATTATAGAACAAGTGTAATCATAAAGTTTCTTTACAACACATAGTAATACGTATCTAATCGCTATAAACTATCATCCATGAAACAGGTTAAATAAAGCTCTTACTAATGGGTATTGTATATCCTTTAATAGTGTTATCAATGGTAAAGAAAGTACAAAGGTTAAATTAAGATGATAGCAACTTAACCATAAGCTGTGTATTATATAGAATATATGTTTCATATGTAATAGATATGTGTAATACGGAAAGCAACTTTCACTATCCTAGTTCAATAAGTGAGATGAGATAGTTAGTGCAATGATAGGAGATTAGTAAAGGCTATGTAAAAGGAATACCACAACATGATTAGGTTACGCTATTTTTTATAGTTATATCTTTCAATACAAGTGAAATCAAGCTATGTTATCCATCTATGTTCTATGTAACTAGTGTAATATAAGTTGTCCTTACTTGTTATGCTTAAGCTATCACATACTTAAGGTGTAATGGGCTTGTTGTAATGAGATTGATTTCCATTGATTCATATTATATAATCTTTGTTTACGCATAGATAGGTATTGTAACTCCATAACTAACATGAAGTATTATACATATTGGTTAGACTTAGTTTCATTACTTGTAATATACCCTATGTGTTGACCTTGTTGTTCCAAACATTTATTCTAGGCTCACAAAATAATGTAAAGAATCCAACTTAATGATATTTTCTTTCAAATTTCCTTTCTATGTACCAATGGTAAATTATTTTGAATTGTGACTGTAGCTTGATGAGTAATTTGACACTATAAATTGTGCTTAACCAGGAAATGGTTTAAAATGTGCATGTTAACTTGAGTCATTTGTTGAGTGTCAGCTTTATCCTTTTCTCTACTTTTCTTCAAATATTCTCTCTTATCATTTGCATTAAGAGTCTCAATCATTGAATGAACATCACCAAGGTCAATCTCATCCATTTCTACATCTACATCCAGTAGAGAATTTAAACATCCTTCTTTGGCTTCTTTGGCCAATATTTTACTTTCTTTCAGGTTATTTTCCCAAGTCTTTATTTCCATTTCACTCTTTAAATGTTCAAATTTTGTAAACTGATCAATTCCCGGTACATTTAAACCTTGATTCCACATCATCAATTCTTGAAACTTAGATCTTGTATTGAACTACTCTTTTTCTTTATCAACAATTATTTGTAATGAATAATTGATGATAAGATATTTTTTTTGAATACTTTCCAATATTTCACATGAATATATTGGGCTAACTGTAATCCATCATTAACCTCCAGAGCATGTTTCTTAAAAGAAGAAATATCAACAATTTCATTTTCGACCTTTTTGATCTGAGATTTTAAATGAAGTAATAATGCATCTTTATAGGATAGAGTATTTTTCAACATTTGTTGATCTTGAATACTTGTTCTTATCTTTTCTTCCATCTATTTGATCTGATGTTCATAACTTTGTTGGACCTAAACTAGTTCAAAATTAACTCAATCCCTAATAATTACCTCTGTTTGTTTCAAATTGTTTTGCAACTGCATAATTAAAATATCTTTCTGATTAATTTTTTCTCTTAAATTGTCCATTGACCACAAATTTGTTGTTGCAAAAGATCCCAAAGAATCAACTACCTATTTTTCAAATTTAGGGTCACTTTGTCCCTAACCATAAAATATCATCCTATGCATTTTTGTGATTACACCTCCTTTCTTCTGAAGCTCTCTCTGCGCAATAGCTTTCATCTTTTGTTAAAGAAGAAGTCTGATGAAGGCATTTCTTCTAGCTCAATAGGTGTCATATCTTCAACATTTACTACCTTTGTACCATGTATCTCAAATCTTGCTCCAGGAGGAGTTAAGAATGGAATGGGGGATGTAAGTGCAGTAGATTCTCCTTGAGTAGTAATATCCTTTAAAGGAGTTTCAATGTTTGAAGTAATCTGAGGAAAAACATGTCCATGCTTCATAAAAGCTTAAAACATTTCCAATGTTTCTTGTAAGGTCTTATCTGATAGAGTTGGTTCCTTCATTGTTGTATCTTTTGATAATGTCTCTGGTGTTTTATCAACTTTCTTGGTTTTGATCTAAGGAAAATCATGTTATTTGTATTAGAATATGGTAGCACCTCTGAAGGTGGATTTCCATTATGGGTAATACTTTGCTCTGCTTGTAAAATATTTGGCAGAAAACTTCTCCTGTGCTTTTGAAAATTAAGAAAATATGATTGTTCTTTATTAGGAATATTTTTTTATCCTGGATAGAACTTCATCATATAGCTTTTCTCCTTTGAAAATATCATCAAGTGGAGAGTCTTCATGAAAGTAATTTTTCATGCCGAACTAAACCAGATGATTTTCAACCACCCTATGTGGGTCATGTCTTTTGAATTCAATAGAAGACAATGCAATCTCTTCCAAGGTTGAAGCTGCAACCTTAGGTATGGGATAATTTTTCCATACCCTCTTCTTCGTTTCCTTCAATTATTTATTTATGCCCATAGAAATTTGTTGGTATGCCACTTCCCTACAAATGAGTCTATTTGGGATTTGTTTAGGTAAATAATGAGGAGATGTGAAACAACCATAAACTATGATATAAGAAAAACTCTCCTTGGTGTACCAGTCTATAATTGTAACTAAATTTCCCATAATTTGCTCAAAGATCCTAAGAGGAGGGTTGCCATATAGAGATTCATGAATCAGGATGATAACATTATGGAAAATTTTATAAAAATGATATTTTGCATTTTCCTCCCACAATTTAGAATGATAGATGTGTATTGGCTCAGAATTTTTCAGAGTCCAACTCCAATTCATCAAAGGGAAAGGGGTTTTGTAACATATAACATCCATAATATATGTTGACATATAAAAAAGAGTTGGTTCACCTTTAGACCTCTGACTTGTATAAGCCCCTATTTGTTTGACCAAGTTATCAGACAACAACTTTCCCCAATTAAAAGTAAAACCTTCTGCAACTTCATGAATAATAGGTACCCAATCTACAATGAAATGTGTAGGGTTTTTCTTTCCATACAATCTACAAAGCATCATATCTATGTACATAATATGTGCATCACAAGAAGTTGTAGAATATATACCATGACTATCTGCTTTAAATTTGTTTTCATTTCCCCACCAAGTTTTAACTATATCATGGACACTTATGTCATAATCTATACATTCCTCTTTCTCAAACTTCTTCACAAATTCTGCATTCTAAACATATTTGGGATTATTGGAAAATTTATACATCACTTGGATATCTTTAGGTTGAAACGAGCTGAAAATAGTACGTTGATGGTTGTAGATGGTTATGGTTGGTTTATCCACATGCTCTAGAGCCAAGCGTATCATGTCTATGTAGGGAAATAATTTAGGTTGTGTTGCTACCTTATTTAATTTAGACTCGGCCACCTCCTTGAGCTTGTTTATATTTAGAACATCTTCCTCCTTGCTTTCATCATCAGAAATTGTGGATTTCTCTTCCTTGAGGATTTCGTAAACCTGTGCCCAAGATTTGATGCTTCCTATTAAATGAGCAGTAGTATCTGAATACAAATTAGAATTTAGGTTTGGCTTCTCTGTAGACTGGTCTTGGACATGTTTTTTTCTTCGCTTCGAGGCACCATGAGTTATTTTTGACAATATTCACTCTTGTAAGAAAAATAATACTTGTGAATGTGAATGCAAATACGAGGTAGAGTTATGAATGTGAATACAAAGAAGAGGTGGAGTTCAAATATTTTATTAAATCATAATTAAACACACAATTAATTCTACATTTAATATTTCTCATTTGAACAACAGGGTCATAATGCTAAAATTTGGTAAATTTATTACCTAACGGCAACAAACTTTACATGAATGTATTACCCTAATCATGTTTAATTATCGTTAATAATCTAAATTAGTGATAATAAGTACTCCAACACTTTGGGAATTCAGGGTTATTCAATAGAGAATGTTAAAAAAATCTTGAAGGCCAGAGTCACGAAGTGATTAGTTAACTTAATAAATCTTTATTAATCATTACTTATACTTTAATCTCCAAAACTTCAACACTTCGTTGGTCCGGACCTTCAGCACTTTGACACTTCTTGGATTTGTTGATAATATGATATCCTGGAGAAGATTCTCCCAGAGTGACATGGCGGGATGACATCACATACGATGATGTGTTGTAAGAACATGAGTGACATGTGTCATCCTGAAATGTGTTAATTACATGTCCGAAAATTCCTAAAATAAGTGCTACGTGTCTCCACGTGTAATGAATGTTAGGTGGCATAGGACATATTAGCTAAGTATTTCTCTTATGAATGTTTATTTCATAACTTCAGGGCTTCGTAGCTTCATAACTTCGAGACTAAAAAGTTCAATAAATAAGGAGTTTGAAATCCCAAAGTGCAAAGTCCCGAATAAAAATTCAAGGGAGAGGATATGGCATTGGACTGATTTCGAGCTTCAAGAATTCGGGGATTCAAGACAACTTGAAACAAAATATTCAAATAAATCCAAAGGACGAAGTCCCAAGTGGAACCATGAACAAGAATACTTCATGAATTAAACATTGTGCAGCTCTAAATCCCTGAAATCCCATGAATCATCGATATCAATATGCGCCAGGATTGATGGTTTAGGATGGATCATCCTTGTCGAAACACAAACAATGAATTTTACTAGTGTATAAAATAGAAATTCTAAAGAGAAATTTTATTGATTAACGACAAAATCAAGAACAATTTAAGAAAGGATTCAAAATTTGAATATTTATTTCACATTTTGACTTATGTTCTAACAGATCTCATATTCAATGTGAGATAATAGTAAATCATACATTATGTAGAATAAGGATCGTCATGGTTAAGCTTATACTCTAATTGAATCATACTAGTTTGTACAATGAGATCACTAGTATTCATAAAGTTATGTGTGTTCTATGAGCTGTATCACAGGTCTATGTAATCATTATTCACTCATTGGTTCCATATCTTAGTTATATAGGTTGCATTACTAGTGTTATGATTACTCATTTCATCAGCTTTATATAATAGTCTCTATTATGGAATTACACTAGTTCCATGTAAAGAGATAGTTCTATTACCCCGGATATGGATCTACAGTGATATCATGTAAACAGTACGTGATTATGGTTAAATAGGGATGGTTTTATCAAGTAGAGTAATATATGCTAGTAATAAGAGGTGATTTCATTAGTGACATGGTATTAGCTCATATAGGGTTAATGATTACTAACTTTCTAGTATGGAAACAGCATGATAGCTTATATCAATGGTAAAGATAGAGTAATTGTATATATCAAGCTTATGTTACACTGTGACCATTACATACTAATACATGGTTATGATAAAGGTATATAGATTAATGGTAATCATTCTAATCACTTGGTTGTTTATATAATAGTTACGATCATACTTGTTATATTGAGATCATGTTAGTAAGGGTTGTGTTCTCCTATTCAACTTAACCAATACCTTACCTATGATATGCTCAAGCCTCACTTGTTATTTCCTTATTGAAACCCATATTTATATGTGTTTTATCTAAATAAGTTGTACACGCCATATACGTAGTTTCCCTAATCAAGGTAATATAACTAAAATCAGTAATAATACTTATAATAATCAAATCATGTAATCTATCGTAATAACAACTTGATCTTAACTAATATGGAAACACACCATGTATATCTTTATGCTCTATTTTCGTAATTCAAAGTACGAGTTGTAGTGTGACTTATGATTCTATGTCAGTATTACTACCATTGACTTAATCTGCACTAGTTATGTTCCCTTTGTTCTAGTGAACACAATAACATCTAGCAAAAAATAGGAGTCAATTTGGCAGGTATAGGTGATAGACATGAACTAATCCCAATACAACTAACATAAGCATATTTCTTATATGGTATACCCTTTGTTCTAGTGAACACAATAACATATAGCACATAATAGGAGTCAAATTGGCAGTTATAGATGATAGACATGAACTAATCCCAATACAACTAACATGAACATATTGCTGATATGGTATAGATACTAGTAATACCAAACCCAAGGAGTTGTCTGATATTTACCGGTGAATATGGTAACATATGAAGAAGGGGAATTGATATGCATACTCTGATACAGGGTGGTATAGATAATAGCCATAGTATTCCATGAAGATCATACAAAGATTAGTGGCCTATACCTTAGACTCTGACTCTACACTCTTACCTTTATCTTAATATTCACATAGCTCATACGGGTAAGAGATGAAGTTGATTCCATTGCTTTAGCTCTCACTTAATCAAAGTAAGTAAAACCCATATGTATTGGATAAGAGTACACCCTTTGTAAGACCCTTGTTAATGATGCTACTAGTATAGTTATAGTGTTGCTTATAGCAATATCTCTATTTACACTATTCAATACGAGTAATAAGAATAAGTAATCCCATAATATATTATAGTTATAACATGTGGAATTGATATAGAAGATTATTTGTCACTATGCTCATATAACTAGGATCAATAGTAATATAGTGTGACCATGATCGTGCTTATATTACGTAAATATGATAGGTCTCTACTTCTATTATCTTATGATATTTAACTATCCTGTGCCTAATTTGATTCCATTGTAATTCCTTGAATCATTCGTGTTACTTGGAGCTAAGTTAGGCATTACTCCTAGTTATAATGTACATACTAGTCTATCAATACAGTTAGTTTACATGATAGAGAAAGAGTGTGAAAAATGAAGTTACATGGATATGTATAGTATTCAAGCTCAACCCTATGCTAATCTATAGTGTATTATGTAATTAGTAAGGATCAAGCATACCGTGTACAACTTATCAAGGTTACTTACTTGTTACTCTTCCATAATTAGCTAGTATGAAGCTTCATGTATTATCACAATATCAAGGGTAATCATTGTATTCATAATAATGAGTTATAATATAGTGAACATATTGTAATCATAGACTATCTGAATCATAGAAGCATTACCATTAGTTAATAGGGATCCATATTACTTATAGAGGTAATGGTATACAAATTATCATATGTGTTATTACTAATATATCATTACATATACCGTATCTAAGCTTTTAATAATAGACATGATTACAATATGAGCTTTAAGCTGAGTTACAATACCATGTATTATCCCTATAAGTGTATGTTTCCCATTAATTACAGCATAGTGATTAGTGTATTAGCTAGCCTAACAAGCTTAGTATCATGGAAACAATAGGGATACAAGTAAGTGTATAGAAACATGAATCAAACCCATTGTAATAATACTAGCTAACTGTATAGGGTTGAACATGATGAAATAATGAGATAATATGATATGATATCGCAACAAGACCTGTGAACAAATTGAATTGCACTACATTCTTTGCTTAGAAGTAATTCCATCATATTCAGTACATAATGACACTGATGTTGCACTCTTATTGATTAGGTTTCTACTCCTAGTATAGGATATGAATAAGACCTACACTAGTTGTGCTCATATGTTACAGGTATACACTTCTTATACCTTTTCATATTCATGCTATTGGTTCTCACTCAGTACTAATACAAACACAACAACAACCTTTACATTCAACTTATGATACTCTACTCTATCTTCACATTCAGCTTATGATACTCTACTCTATGCTTCTATGATCTCAACATAATACATGGTTATGCCTCATACAAGAAGATTTGTTCATGTTCTATGATGTGTAACAAGGATAAGTATAAGCATAATATATAGATAATATTGAATCCATAGTAATAACTAAGAGTAATACGTAGCTAAACCAATGTGTGTTTGATATGTTGTTATCCTTATTTGAGCTTATTGTATCTCCATATTAAGATTACATGACTAACATGAGCTATGAACATAATTGTAATATAGTAATGTTTGAATATGATGAATACAGTCGTACCTTCATAGATAATGAATCAGTGTTGTATTGAGAATCACTGTCTTTGTTTCAACATAACATAGCTTAGTTTGATCTGTAATCAAGTGTTGTAACCTATCTAAGAAAAATATAATCACAAGCTATGGCCTATTCCAACCACTCATTTTCTCTTATCATAACATCTTCAAGCTTGGTTAACTCTATACCAGTGTAATCCAGTATTCATGCACTACTGATATGATAGATTCATTGTTTCCAACTTTATGTACTATTGATTAGGATAATACACTAGGTATAACTAACACTATGTCATATATAGACAATGGTTCTCACATAAACAGAGTGGAATAACTAAGGATATGAGGTTAAGATAGTGTGACCCATATGCTAATGGAACCTAATATCTTAGTAAGTTGTATTACCCTTATTACTATGATTCTATCGTGTTTTCTTATTGTGTACGATATTACAATGGTCTTAGTTCATGTTATACATGAGTATTACACTATGTATACTTTCTATAACTATGACTCAATCCATGACTTGATTATACCAATACAAGAAAGGTAAGAGCTAAAGAACAAGTGTTACCATAGAAGTAAAAGCTTTGAACATTGATTACTAGCTATGGTATATCAATGACTAGCTCTGATGCTCATGGCTATGCAGAAGTGTGGTTCAATAACTTATTTGCGTTAGCAAATCATTAATAAGAAGAAGAATGCATCATATAATAAGAGCTTACACATTTTTCCTTTAAATAACATCGTCAATAGCACTGCCAATATCAAAAGATAGATCGATTGTTGGATCAATGGTTGGATCTACTACTTAATCTACTAATAGAACCTGGAATTGCAATTGAAGGATATGAAACTACTCTGACCTCCACTACTACTGATAGGGATGGGTATGGAACTGGGCAAAGGTAAGCTGCTACTGGAACAAGCATGTGTTCTTCTATAGTTAGTTTTGGGTTTCGATCTTGATATCTAACTCGATATGTATTCGGATCTAGATGATCTGGATCTATGGTTTTCCTTTCCACCTTCTCTAAATGAATTATATGATAAAGCCTCTGTACATTTGGCCAACAACCTCATCTTCTAGGGGGTTACTTGTTATAGATACTGGATCAACTCGCTGAACAATAGGAAATTCATTCGTTGGTTCAGCTTCAACCTCAAGCGTTACTAGCTTTCGAACTGAAATAGACCATGCTGTGGGGTATCATTTTTCTTGTGCTTAATCAAGGTAAACCACCTATTTTTGTGGATGAATCTACTCACTTCCCCGCAACTAGATAATATACAATTGAATATTTTACTATTGGGGGTGCCCACACCTTCTATGTCTTTGCCTACAGTGGATCCGCATGCACTGGATTTGACACCTTATATGTCTCTGTATATGTTTCTAGTGAGTATTATGGCTATCGAACCGGAAGGGATATAGGATCTAGAACAGAGCAAAGGGAATATGGGGCTTAAAATGATGCTTCCACACAGTCAACGAGGTCCAATACTATGGGGTGGGATGTGTTTTATGATGTGTATGTTGTCTTTTTTCTAGATACGGATTTTGGTTCAAGGGTAACAATCTAAAAAGGGTTGTTGGGCCAACAATAGAGGAAGGAACCACAAATGAAAATTAGAAATCGAGAGATGTTTTTGTTCTTACCCAAACCAAATAGAGGAAATGAATGAAAGAACCCAATTCGTGATCATGTGTTTGGGATAGGGTAATTGTTCCTTCTCCTTATTAT
>ML808425.1:0-17486 GCA_009831015.1 Picea engelmannii
TGTATAAAACCAATACCCAACCTATATTTGTGAGGGAGAGAAATTAAAATATTTTTTTCCTTATGAAATTCACGATGTAGCCTCCCATTCACCCTAATTTTCATGAATGGGGATTTATTGGAGCTATTTCACCTTCTACATTTCATGTGAATCCTATTGGAGCTTCCCATTCACACCCATTGCTTGAAATGAATATTTTTTTAGAGTTTTATTACCCAAATTTCATGGAATCAGGGTTACAAGGGAAGAATTTTGTCCCTGTATAAGGTTCTTGATAATGGAGACATTCCTACATCTCTTCTTCTTAGTCATATACCTGGATTGCTCAACAACCCACCTAAATATGCATGATTGATTCTAATTGGACTAGGGGTCATTCATTTATATCAACACTTCCTATATATTTGTTTGGATAGAGGTATCAAGGACGCAATTCCTCCAATAATGAGTTAGCTACCTGACTGCTCTTCCTGCACCCTAAATCCTTGGTGAATGATGGATCACCTGAGGGAAAATTAAACAAAGAAATTGTATGCTTTAGCATGGTGAGTGTAGAAAGGAAGTGGTAAATTGAATATGCTAGTTGGGATTAAGAAGGTAGTATAGATCTTGGGGTCTATCGGAGAATATAGTGAGTCGAATCTCACCCATCAAAACCATGTGGACCAAAGATATATTCATAAATATAAGTATTGGGATAAATTTCATATGTTATCTTTTGTTATGGATATATATGATTTAGTAATTTTTATAACACATTTTTCCACCTCAACAACTGAGATGCATTTGATTGGCCATTATCCCTTTTTTGTTGCATGGGCTCTCCCACAACTCTACCAAATATCCTTCCTGAAAATCCACTCACTACTTCTGCTCTGTAAAGGTGTGAGTACTCACTCTTTTCCTTTAGGAAAATCCTGAGTCCATTCTAGTGTGTCAAAAAATATAAAAAAACATGAAAACTACGTGCTCTTGAGTGGGGTTTAGGGGATAACTAACTCTATAACTCCCTACAACCCATAGAAAAATGGTATCAACCATATTGAAATGGTATATAAGATGCTCAAAGGAAGGAGGAAGGTATGAGAACTATTATTATGCTAGAGTAATCATCTATCCCCAAGTAGCCAAGCCATTGGATTTCCAATGTTTTTATTACCTGTGTTTCCCAAGAAACACTTGTTTCCCAAAGTTCATTTCCAATTCACATCAGTTAAACCTAATATCCCTTGATCTTCCTCATATCCATAAGGACAATAATGTTGGAGGTGTTGTATTCCTGAGTGGATCGGGATTGGATGAATCCAAATGAAGGTTACAGATGGTGCCGATAACAGAATCAAGTACATGATTTTGTATTGCTATTCTTAATAATAAAATGAATATATATCTTATTTCCCTCCCCTAAATATTGAGTTGTTTATGTTGAATTCAATATCCTTTCAATATTTATTAGAGGAACTAATTTTCTTGATTAAGTTAGTTAAAGTAGTAATTTTGTATTCATTTTCATTTATGCCAATAGTCTTGAGGAAGGTTTCTTGTTTATGTGTGTGCAAGTTTGCAATCTGAAGTAGGATTAAGGACAATTGGAGTGTTAAGGACCTAACCTTCCTAACCCCTCATGTAGGTAGAATAATATATTTTCCATGTAATAAAGGTTGATATTAATAAGGCCTAGTATTAAGGAAGAATAAGTCAAATGTAAGAAGACCTAATAGAAGCTTCCGCTTCTAGAAAAATATTCCTCTAGATTTTTCTTTTGGTAGATAGATTTAGTATAAATAGGAGTCGAGGGCATGAGAAGTTTTGTCTTGAGAATTATCGTAATAGAGCACTGCTTTGCTGGAGGTTTCCCCCTCGAAGAGGCAAGTGAAAATTGTTTCCTATTAATAAAGGTATTATATTGGTGTTGTGGTTTCATATATTATGTTGTTCCACTGTTATTCTCTGCAGTATTTATGTTTTCTGCTATTATAATATATTTGGTACCTTACAAGTGGTATCAGAGCACTTTCCTTGGCAAGAAATTGTAGGTTAATTTTTTTTCCAGGGTAGAGACTTATTCTGACATCTTAAAAATACAATGATCTATCGTTCAACACATAAATCCACGCTCATGGAAGCATACACACAAGAAATACAAGAGGTACTTAAGCTCACATTGTTGGACACCCTTATAACCTCTGTTGATACCCCTTCGAGTGGTAGTGCATCAGAAAACACCTGTATACAAATTGGCCTAGATATCATGAAACCCTCCATAGATCAACTGATCGGTCACCTGAATGCTATAGTTCCACCGAGAACAACACTCAGGAATATACTCTCTAGTACCTGGGTAATTGGGTAGTAAAACTAGGGGTACGGTCTAGCCTCCTTAGTTGGTTCCCCGAGATATTGGGTCGAGTACTACTGTTAGAACCCATACGTATATCAGAGAGATATAACACAGGGAAAACCCTTTTCTGTAGAAAACCTCAACACCCTAACCCTTGGGATGAAAGCAGAACAGAACATACAAGATCTATTTCCATGCAACCTTAGCACCGGCATTCAGATTGCAAAATTACTACACATTTCTTCTTGATAATAATTTAGACATTTCTCCACTGCAGTATTATTTGAGACATATCCCATTGGCTTCCTCTTTTCATTCTGATCGCAATTATACCTATCATTTTTCAACTTTTTTTTCTTTGTGGTCTCAACCCCCTTATTTGGGACCTACGCCATTGGATTCCCCTCTTTTCCCTGATCATCATGATACCTTTCACCCGTAACCCCTTTTCTTTTTGGTCTCACCTACCCTTCCTTATGCCCCCCTTTCCCCATGGCCCACACCTGTATCCAAGAAATTGAATCATGCCTCAATACCTTGTCATCTAATTTCTCCACGACTCAACATGAAGTGTGACAAATCAATGCTAATGTTACCACCATCAATTCATTCCACCATATACACATAAATGGAAACCCTGAAACATGACCTCTCTGCCCAAATGGAAAGCTATCTTGAATCCTTCACTGCCCATCTCTGCGCCAAGATGAATATTCTTGAAGGCCTTTACTCTTCTGACCAACCTTTATACCCAGAAGGTGAGACTTCCTCCTATTCCCAGAATTTTTCATCCTAGAATTTTTAGATCTTATGGGTTGGGTCACCCAAATGGAACATTACTTCTCTTTGCATGGCATTACCGATGATCTGGCCAAACTAAGTTATGGTGTTCTCCATTTGGATCTTGAACGCTGGAAATGGTGGAAATGGCATAAAAAGTAATGACAAGGGTATGTGGATTGGACATAGTTTGTTGTAGAGATCTATGACCACTTTGACACCGACACCCATCATTTCGGATGTTTAACCAAGTTGAAACAAAATGGCCCAGTGGAAGAGTTTATAGCTACCTTTGAGCAATTATCTTTTAGAACAGAGGGCATGCCAGATGAGTTTTTTAGGTAATTATTTATTAGTGGCCTCAAGGATGAAATACATGCCCATGTCCTCATGGCTCACCCCCAGACTTGGTTGGAAGGTATAAAACATGCCATGTAAGCACAAAAAGTTGTATCCTCCCAAACCAGAAAAACACCCTTTATTCCTTTCCCTAAACCCCCCCTTCCCACCCCTCCTACCACTCCCCTCAAAATTCAGAAATTGACTCAGAATGAAATGGATGAACGCCAACTTAAGGGTCTTTGTTATAATTGTGATGACAAGTATTTTATGAGGCACAAGTGTAAGGAACATAAGATTTTTATGGCTATGTGTGAGGATGTTTATGAAGAAGAAGAATATTTTTCTCATGTACTCGAGCTAACTCCACTAGATGATCTTAGTCCACCCTCTGATCTGTCGACAGTTGAACCATTGATTTCTTTGAATGCACTCACAAGTTTCTTTGCTCCCTAAACCCTCAAATTAATTGGCTACATTAGGAAACATAAAGTCATCATTCTAGTTGACAGTGGAAACACCCATAATTTTATTCATCCCCACATTTCCCAAGAAGTCAATTGCTATATCCGTCCAATTTATAATTTCCAAATCATGATTTCCAATGGGGGTTTGATGAAATGTGGAGGGAATTGTGAAAATGTGCACCTCCAAATTGGTCAATATCACCTGAAATATCATATGTTTTCTATTGACATGGGTGGTTGTGACATTGTACTTGGTGCATAATGGTTACACACTCTCGACCCTATCACCATGGATTTCATGAGATTAACCATGAAATTCCAACAAGAGGGGAAACAACACCAATTCCAAGGAATCACAATAGGGTTAGGAGAGATCATCAGTTCCCATTGAATGGAAAAGCTCCTCAGAAAAGGTCATTCTAGAATTATTTCCCAACTTCATGCCATTCAGGCATTTGAGACACCCTTTGTACATCTCGACCTCCAATCTATCCTCTCCCAACACCAAGTTGTGTTTCAAACCCCCCAGGGAATTCCACCTTCTCACGGTGTCCATGATAATTCCATTCCTCTAGTTTTGGGAAATATTCCTCCAAATTTTCACCCTTATCATCGTCCCTTCGCCCAAAAGAATGAAATTGAGAATATTGTTCAAGAATTTCTAGAAGTCGATGGCATTCGTCCCAACACCAATCCCTATTCTTCTCTAGTCCTCATGGTACTCAAGAAAGAAGGTACTTGGTGCATGTGTCCTGATTTTATAGCTCTCAACAAACTCACCATCATAGACAAATTTCCCATTCCTGTAATTGATGACCTTTTGGGTGAATTAAGTGGTGCTTAATATTTTACCAAACTTTATCTTTGCTCTGGCTACCACCATATTTATATGGAAGAAGAAGACATTCCCAAGACTACATTCAAAACTCATGAGGGTCACTATGAGTTCTTGGTTATGCCAATCGACCTCTATAATGCTACCTCCACTTTTCAAAGTCTCATGAATCATGTCTTCCATCCTTTCCTCCGTCAGTTTGTCTTGGTTTTCTTTGATGATATTATCATCTATAGCAAAACTTGGCAAGCCCATCTTTCCCATGTGGATAAATTCCTCGAGTTACTGTCTCAACACAAAAATTTTCTTAAGCAGTCTAAATGTGATTTTGGAGCCTTTGAAGTTGAGTACCTAGGACATATTTTCAGAAAGGATGGTGTCTGGGTATATCTTAAGAAAATTGAATCTATGTAGGATTGGTCACGCCCGAAAAATATTAAAAGTCTATGTGGATTCCTGGGTTTGATGAGATATTATCTAAAGTTTATTAAGAATTATGGAAAAATTGAAGCTCCCCTCACAACGCTCCTTAAAAAGAATGCTTTCAGTTGGAATCCAACAACTGACCATGCCTTCCAAGATTTGGAAGCGGCTATGTGAAATAATCCAATTATGGCTCTCCCTGCAGGCTTCAAAAAGACCTTTGTACTCGAATGTGATGCCTCGGGGAAATGAATTGGGGTTGTTCTCATGCAAGATGGTAGACCTTTGGCTTTCACCAACAAACAATTGTCTGAGCGCCATTTGGGACAATCCACCTATGAAAAGGAAATGTTGGCTATTCTTCACGTCGTATATTTTTTATGTCCTTAGCTCTTGGGGCAATGATTCCAAATAAAAAATGAGCATCAAAGCCTGAAGTATTTTCTGGAACAAAGAATTTCCTCCTCGGAGCAACAAAAATGGGGGGTAACCAAGTTGTTTGGATATGATTATGAGATCATATAGAAAAAAATAAAATAAAATGTGGTGGTTGATTCCCTTTCTAGGAAATATGAAGAAGACATGTCTCTTTTTTCGCTCTCTTTCATTGTCACAGATTGGCTCAGGCAGTTCTCCATGAATGGTTACAAGTCCCCAAACTTTCAATATTGATCCAAACACTGCAACAGAATCCACAAGTGGCTTCATGGTACTCGTGACACCAGGACAAGATTTGTTATAAAGGTCGTTTATATTTAAGCAAAAAGTCGAACCTTAAATCCACCGTGCTCTCTGAGTTTCATGCTTTACCTACATCTAGGCATTCTGGTTTTACGAAAACCTATTGTAACGAACCCTTCGTTAAGACATAAATGTAAGTGAGTACAGTGGTGGTAATTTTTTTTTTTTAAACAAAAATAGAACAAGTGTTATGCGACAATAACATACATCAATATTTACACATTCTATTTTCATCTATATCACTACACAACAAGAATTAGTTACAACATCACTATTACTCATAGATAAACCATATCACATAAAGATAACAAAAGATGTCTAACCGTCCCAACCTACCCTACAATTTTATGACCTCCAAGACACATAATCAATGCTCAAGTACATGATTCGTCAGATTGATTTTGACCATTGAAGGGCTCAGGACTAGCGACTGTTTTGAGGAGCAAGGAGGTGTCTACTCCCATAACCCAATCCTATTCCAAAATTCAAGACAAAATAAACAACAATACTAAATCATAAATTTTTCAAGGCACAATAGAATAACCTACTACGCTTAGGTAAACATTTAAGCAATACTCACGTGTATTGAGAAAGAACATAATATAACTTTTATTATGAAGTATAAAAATAATTTCCACTTAATACGAATGTAGAGAATCCATTCATTTAGTCCTCTAGCCAGATAGTGCAGATTGATCTATGCTATTCAATTGATCATGATACTCCTCATCTAAAACTTGATTAGTAACTACTTCTTATACATCACGATATTTAACCAAAACTTTCACCCTACATAATGTACATACAAATATTTACGTAGTAAGGTATTCAATAATAGAAGTTGCATTTGACACAATAACAAGATAATTGACAATTAATATATCAATTATCATAATGAAAATTAGTACAATGCTATCATTTTTATTATTCATAGATTTTAAGCTCACCCAAATATTAACTTCTCTTTCCCTCAATGATCTAGACATGAATATTATTAATCTAAGGTTCTGTATAAAACTATTTAAAACTATTGGTACAATGTCAAATAACTATTTTATTTTCAAGAATTAACTTCATCACTCACATTTTATCATGGCATAGTCATAAAAATACATTGATCTCATTACTTTAAGTGGTCATCACTAACTATTTCAATCTCAAGGTAACTAACACTTTTACCTTCTTAGTCAATAATTATAGGAGTGCATACCAAAAATTATGTCGAGTATCCTATTATAAATTTTAATATTACTATTAACTAAGAACAACAATGGAGAAATATTGGTTAACTCTACATTGACTAACTAAATTTTTTTTCCAGAGCTGCAAATTAATTAGCAGCAAAGAGAGGTGATGGAGCTTAGGGGTCTTTTTTCAATTTAGGTTTTGTCGGGATACCCAAATTGGCACTTTTTTCTTTTTTTACGTCAGCTATCATAGCGGATTTCCGGTTTTAGAAACTGGTAATACATGTTTCTGAACCTTTTGCTATACTAACTAGCCTTGGTGGTAAGTGTTTCAGTGCCGATTTATTTTGTCTTATCCTCTTTTATGGAGTTTTTCTTTCTAGTATGATTCCTTGGGGAAACGTGTGTTTTTATCTCCTCTCTTTTCTTTGGTTTGTCACTTGATGGATGGACACCATTGGTGGTGTCTCCTCGGTTTTTTTTGGGGGGGTCCGGGTCTGTTTCATTACTCTCACTGGAATTTTATTTTAGTGTTTTTGATGACCTTCTTTATTAGCCTTTATTGCTTATTTTTTTGGGACGATCTGGAGGTAGGGGCCCACGAGCTGTGATCGGTTTGCAGGATCAGTGTTGATAGAAATTTGTCAAGGTGGAAACTCCTAGGATGGAGTTTGAAGCTAGTGTTTTATTAGGTGCTTCCGACGAGGAGGATTGGGACCGTGAGGGTCTTTTCAAGACAGTAGATGAGTTATGTGGTTTAAGTGTTGGTCAGAGGCATTTAGGAAACCCATTAAACCACTTGGAACAATCACCTCCAGAGATGTCTACTTCATCTTCTCCTAGTGAAGCTCTCAATGACAACAATATATTGAACAATCAACCTTCTTAGTCTCCTTTTTCAAGTGACCTGTCTGCGACTTCTAAAAAACCTCGAGCGGGTGAGAACTTGCTGACTGGTTCTAAGGCTGGAAGTGGTTTAAACCGTGTGAACATTAGGACTACCAAGGGTCCCTCTATGACAAGTTTTCAGTGTGGAGTCGAGAGTTTAAAGGTTTCTAGAACCAAGAAGGATACAAGAGCCTGGAAGCTAAAGAAATCGTGTCGTCATCTGGTTATTGGTATGGACGTCGGGCTTGAGGAGATGTGCCAAATTGCACTGTGCGCCTTGGTAGGATGTTTCGCTTATAAACATAAGTGTAATTTAACCTTCTCGGACTGGATGAAGGAGGTTTGGCTCCCTCGGCTTGGTTATATCCCGACCTTTATGACTCTACCTTGTGGATGGCTTAGTCTTATTTTTAAAACCCCTGAAGATGCGGAGAGCATTTTAAATTTGTTCTGGAATTATAAGGGTGGCAACTTAATGCTTAAATGGTGGAGAGCAGGCTTTAATCCGGTAACCGAATACTTCAATTATAGAAGTGTTTGGGTGTTGTTACCAGGATTTCCATTGAATCTCTAAAATATACCAGCGCTAACGACCATTGGGAATTTGCTCGATCGCTTTCTGAAAATAGATGAAGCATGTCTTCTTTCGACAGACAAACGATTGGCGTGAGTGTTGGTCAAGTTAGACTTGCATGCAGGACTAATGGAATCTATTGAACTGGAGTGGAGAGGAAAATTATTGGTTCAATGGTTGGAGTATATCGGTCTACCTTTTAGATGCACCTCCTGTAGGCAAATGGGTCATTTAAGGAAGGATTGCCACTCTGATTTTGGCTCCATTGAGGAGGAAGACGAACTGAATCCTGGCTCATTAGACCTACATTATATGGAAGAAAGCTCTGAAGGTCAGAGCTCGTTGGGAGAAGGTGTTACAGAGGGCTTGGATGAGTCTCAGGTTAGCGCCTCCAGTATACTCCTTGGTAAGCTCAAATTATTTTGTCCATCTCTCTTTTTAAAGCTCTCTTTATGGGAAAGGGATTTCTTGGAACATTCTTCCTTGTTACTTGCTATCTCATCGGTTGATAATGGGAAGGGGATGGATTCAGTTGATAGGGAAGCGACCTAAGGGAATTCTGAACAGACCCAACCTTTCTCTATTAATGCCTCTCAGGTTCCTGTGACTTTATCCCCTTCGGATCCTCCTCCTAATAATTTTTCCCCCCAACCAAAACCTACTCCTTTACCAGTTGTTTCTGACCTTCCCCTGGCTCCTGTAAGTAGGTCTTTAGCTACTTCTTTGCAGGAGCCTACCAGTCTGATCCCTATTCAAAATTTTTGGGGATCAGAGGTTTATGTTAATCCAACTTGTGAATCTGGTGATGCATTGTTGTCTGATAGACCGAACCTTGGTAGGAAGTTGACCTGGTCAAGAGGATTGAATTCTGAGGTGTCTCTTATTAAAACAAGGAGTTCTCAGAAGAAACAAGAGTTGGGATCTTCTTCTACAGACTTACCATCTTTATCTTCTTTGGATAAGGGGGTGCTTAGAGGCATGAAATCACTTTCTAGGGCTAAGTCATGATCCTCCTCACCCTTAATGTTATAGGGGTGGGGGGGGGCCTAAAACTGCCCTCTTTGAGAAGGTTAATATCTACCACTAAACCAGATATAATCTTTCTCCAGGAAACTCTTGTGGATGATGAAAAATCTAGGAAGTTTATGATTTCTTTGTGTCCCTCTTGGATGCTCTCGGCTGTGAGCTCAGTGGGGAATTCGGGAGGTCTCTTGGTGGCGTGGAATCCAAATTTATTGGATCTACAACCTTTCTTATGTGCTAGTGGTATTTTATTGGCAGGTGTTCATATCCCTGATAAAAGAAGGATTATCTTGATAAATGTATATGGCCCGTGCTCCGGTCGCAGATTATTCTGGGATAATTTGGAAGCTAGTGCACTTCTTGACCTAAGAAATCTTATTATTGCAGGAAATTTCAATTTCATGACTAGATCTGATGAAGTTTGGGGAGCTTCGGCCTTGTTAGATTCGCAAGCAGTTTTTTTCAGAGACTTGTTCTTGAGACATCATTTAATTGATGTCAAGCGTGCGGAGGTGGTACCTACTTGGCACAATTGTGGGATGGGGACAGATTATATAAATAAAAGGTTAGACAAAGTCTATGCTTCTGATGAGATTCTTAATGATTCATCTCTTTTCAGATCATGGGTCGACCATCCTTACATTTTAGACCATGCACCAGTTCTTTCTCAATTGGATTATGGGTTCAAGTCAGTGTCTTATCCTTATAAGTTTAATTCAGCTCTGTTGAAGGACATTAGCTTCGAGGAATTGGTCAGAGAAGTGTGGAATACATAGCAGGAGACTACGGGAGGCGGGGCACAATCCAGATTAGTTGGGAAGCTAAAAACCCTGAAAGCTAGGGTGAGAAAGTGGTTAGTGAGTAAGAAGAAAAGTGAACATCAGAATTACGTTCAGATTGAAAAAGATATCGTTACCCTGATTAAAGAAAGTCATGATCATCCTCTTGAGACTGATTCACTTAACCGATTAAATACACTTGAAAAATACAGGAACAAAATGTTACTAGCCGAGGAGGAATTGTGGCACCAGAAGAGCAAGGCTACTTGGATCCTGTCAGGTGACAAGAATACTAAATATTTCCTAAGTATGCCAACTTTAGGCATAACAAAAAACACATATGGGAGGTTAAGGATGAATCAGATCAAATGCATATTGGGCATGAGGCTATTAAGGAAGAAGCTATGAGACATTTTAGCACTTTTTACAACGAATCACACCTTTCAATAGTGGACCAAATTGATTCGGTGAGATTATACCCTAGATTGACCACAGAGGAGGAGGTACAATTGCTTGAAATTTTGGTCTCGATGGAGGAGATTCTTGAGGTCCTGAAGGGTTTTACCAAGGACAAGAGTCTTGGTCCTGACGGTTGGATAGTGGAGTTTTTCTTGCATTTTTTTTACTTGATTGCAGAAGACGTTCGGGAGGCTATTGAAGACTCATGCATATCTGGTATGGTTAACAGATCCTTGAATTCAATGTTCATATCTCTTATCCCAAAATTCAATGGTCCGACATCCTTTGGCGGCTTCAATCCAATTGCCTTGTGTAATCTTTGTTACAAGATTATAACAAAGATCTTAGCAATTTGGATTAGACCTATTATGTCCCATACTCTCTCAGATTAGTAGTTTGGATTTCTAAAAGGTAGACAAATAATTGACACCATAGGCACAGCGCAGGAGTGTATTCATGACATTAAGGTAAAAAAATTGCAAGCGTTGATCCTTAAGATTGACTTGAAGAATGCATATGACTACATTAGTTGGGATTACATCATACTTGATCTTTTACAGTGCGGCTTTGGTCTTCCGATGACCAACTGGATTATGGGATGTATTACTTCAGCCACCTATGTTGTCCTCATTAATGGCGAGCCTACTGAAATTTTCAATGGGGGAAGAGGCATCAAACAGGGGTGCCCGCTGTCACCTCTTCTCTTTATCTTAATTATGGAAGGCTTGAGTCTTGCCTTAAAAAAAAACAAGAGGAAGGTTTGGTGACTGGTATTAAGGTAACTAGACTATTACGCATTCTCCATCTCATATTTGTTGATGATAACCTCATAATGACTAATGCCTCTGTAAATGAGTGGTCGGAGATTCAAAATATCTTGGTTATCTTATGCAATTCTACGGGATTGATGATCAATTCTCAGAAATCTTCTTTCTATCAGTATGTGTTGATACTGAAAGGGGGGTGAATCAATATCAAGTACAATTTAAAACCTTTTTCAACTTATACTTAAACCATTCAACTCTATCCAATGAGCAATGAACAATAGTATAAGAGTTACACCAATACACCACAATACACCATGCACAATATATGAGAAATAATCAATAGTTATTGTTCAAGGGAAGTAATGACTTCCAAAGGTAGCTACAGCTTCCAAATGTAAAGGAATGGATAAACCTTCAAGAGAAAGATACAATCATCCAATATCAAGAGAGAGTTGAACTCTCCATCCTTGCCCCTTCCTTCCACCCAAGAATATATGAGAGATAATAAAACTTTACATTAAATCATCACCATCAACCAATCATCACATAGAACCTGATAATGCTTCCTAAGACTTATTCAATTTTTGCAATTCTTCATTTCTTGGAGTACTTTGATCCTGCAAATAATATTACTCAATGTATTCTCTGAAACTCCTCCAATTTTCACTCCTTGAATCCTCCCCAAAAATAGGTTATAGAAAGAATGGTAGACTTTATTCAATTCTAGTCTATTCAGGAGAGTGCAATTTCATAGAATGCCCCACGCTCAATAATCAACATCTGATTCTGAAACTCACACACAAGAAACTAAAGTCCGTACTCTTTCCAATGAAATTTGTCCCACTTCATTTGGATTCTCGATGAAAAATTTATGATTGTTTTACCCGGAACACCTGTTTATTAAGTAGCTTCAAGACTGGTCACAAACCCTATCTTCCACAGAGTGTATCTCCATAATTATAGCGAATCAAGAGATGAAATTTTTACCAGTGGTACCTTGATATGTCTTCTCAATACCATGGAGATTTCACCATCTGAATTGTTCTAGAAAAAAAGTTATAGAAAAAATGGTAAGATGACCTGAAAATAACATACCTTAGAACACATCACCAAAAGACTTCATCCTCCCTTGAAATCCGGCCTTCTTTTCTTCTTATTTCCTCTGAAATTCGACTTGTATCAAATGAATGTATAATGATGTTTATTTATACCATTTATGTCGCTTCCTTTTAACATTAGGGCTGACCTGACACTTTCTTATTTTGTAATTATTTTCTTTAATTATCTTCAGGGCCTACATGTACTTCCTTCTTCAATTCACTTTGTCATCTTCAAAAATTAATTTCTCCTCAACCACGAGGATCCACGTGACGTGCCACCTACCACCAGAAACAAAATGATGTATATTATCCATCCATGGGTGTTGTATCTGCATGTGCATTTTACTTCATGTCCAAATACCTTCATCAATCTTGTGGTCCAAAACCCATAACTAGGGTTGACATCAATGACAACAATCAATCTTCCAACAGTATGGAGTGCAACCAACTGTCTTAGACACTATAAAATCTTGTTTTCCTTTTGAAGTTAATCACATTGCAACTGGATTTAAATATCTCAGTTATTTTTTGAAAGTTGACAGGTACAAGGCAGAGGATTGGGACTGGTTGTTAACAAAATTTGAAAATAGAATATTCCATTGGTGTAATCGGTGGTTGACTTTGGGTGGACGCCTAGTCTTGGTCAAGGATGTCCTAGAAAGCCAACCAGTCTATTGGCTGGCTCTAGCTAATATCCCATCCTCAATCCTTCACATAATTCGACAAGTCACTTACAACTTTCTTTGGAATGGAAATAATAAAAGGAAAGGCTATCATCTGTGTAGTTGGCATTTTATTGCCCGTCCGAAAAGATTTGGGGGATGGGGGTTGCACAACCTTTTTAGCTTCATTAGGGCGATGGCTGCAAACACTTTGTGGAGGGTTCTAATGGGAGATGGTCTTTGGAACCGTATAATCAAAGAAAAGTATCTGTCGTCTTTTTCAGTGGAGCATTGGCTCAGGGTGGTGTCGGTTTTTGGATCATCTGGATCGCAAACTTGGAAGCACCTTCATAAATCTTTGAATATCTTACTCCAGTGGATTGTCTGGTATCCGGGTTCCGGTACATTGATAGTCATTGGGAGAGATTCGATTCTTGGTATGGGAGAATCAGCCCTTTTATCTGAAGATCTAATTTCGGCTTTAAACCAACGAGGGATCAACTTCTTATATCAGGCTCAAGGTGTGTCGAGATCCAGAAGCATCGGGGACTATTGGGTTACTAGTGAAGATTTAGGATTGCAGGATGCCCTCGCACATGAATGGAAGTCGTTTAGAAGAGCGATCATCAACAATGGCATAAAACTTCGGACCATGCCAGATGTCCTGAAATGGACTGGTGATTCTTCGGGCATGATTTCTATAAAATTTGTTTATGAGGCAGTTGAATGTAAAAAACACGCCTTCCTGATTGGTGGCTAGAGAAAGGCGCCTTGGCAATGGGATTTCCCTCTCAAATTAAAGTTGTTCTCATGGCTAGTGGTGGAAAATAAAGTGTTTTCTTGGGACAATCTTCAATGAAGGGGCTTCAAAGGCCCGAGCCTATGTTCTCTGTGTATGCAGGATTCAGAATCGGTGTTCCATTTATTTGTAGATTGTCCTTTTTCTAAGGAGGTCTGGACTAGAGTAAAACAAAGATTAACACTTCCGGGCTTATGGACGGGTTCTTCTATCCCTGAATGCTTTAAGAATTGGAGCACTCTTAATACAAGATATTCAAATCTCCCGGCTTTTATCTATTGGCAACTTTGGATGGAAAGGAATCGTGCGATCTTCGAAAATGGGAAGCCATCTATTCAAAAGGTGATTATATTATCTCTCTCGGCATTGAAAGAGTACAGGTTGTCTCCCAGGAAGAAGAAGGTGTGGAGTATTTCAAAGAATCCCGAGGCTAGGTGTTTGGTTGGGTGGTTTGATGGGGCAGTCTGCACATCTGGTTTAAATAGTGGAGCAGGAGGGGTCATTCGGATAAATGAAAACATAATCTATAAATGGTATTTAAATTGTGGTCCGGGTACCAATACTAGAGAGGAGCTGCTTGGAGCTTGGGCTCTTCTTGTTCTGGCTATTCGGCTTGACATCTCAGAGTTCTTTGTGCAGGGTAATTCGAGGATCATTATTGATTCGCTGATTGGTAAAGGCCAACTTCATGTTATAGCCCTGGAGTGCTGGAAGGATAGGATATCTGAACTAAAAACTCATTTTCAGCCTATCACATTCCAGCATGTGTATCATGAAGAAAACTCTGAGGTAAACAACCTTTCTAAGATAGCCCTTCATAAGCTTCCTAGGAAAATTGAATTTTTCCAATGTGTGGGGGATCATGAAGGCCCTCATATGTTCTTAGATATTTCCTAGTTTCTAGACATCTCTAGTTGTCATTAATGTGTTTTAGAAGACTATGTTGGATATAGATTCTAAAGTCATTAGCTATGAGGTTTGTGGATACTGGACAGGATGTCTATGATGTCTTTTTGATGGGTAGTTTCAACTACTAGTTTTTTTGGGGAATCTATTTTTGATGTATGCTGAAGTTATCACTGAAGGTAACATGTAATGAACAATTTATATTTCTCTATGAATATAAAGTGAAATTTTTTGTGAAAAAAAAAATTAATTAGCAACTACCATAATGAAATTCTAAACTTCTGGATTGGCAAATAACTTTTAAAACGACCACACAAAATTATAGTTTCCGGATTTGCAATTAAATTCGGTAGTGACCCTACAATTCTAGTTTCCAGAGTTGCCAATAATTCTACCATAACAAAGTTCAAATTCATATCTGCAATATATTTTACAGCAACAATACAAATTTCAAAAACGAAATTGCAAGTGGAAGCTACAACATCACTACAATAATAATTCCCAGAATTTCACTAAAAATGCAGCGATCCTAATTTGTTTCAAACTCGAAATTTCAATAAATTTTACAGTGACCAAATAAAATTCTAAATTTTAGATTGTAATATAAATTTGCAGCAACTCTAAGAAATTCTAAATTTCTGAACTTGCCAATAAGTTTCGCAAAGACCACAGGAAACTCTAATTTCCGGATTGGCAATAATTTTATTTATTTATTTTACAATGACCCAAATAAATTTCAACTTGACAGCGACCTCCAGAATGCAACTAATTTTATAGCAATCAAATCAAATTTCAATTCTCTAATTTGTAAATTAGTTTTGCAGCCACCAAAGAATATCAAAATCCCAGAATTGCAAAAACATTCTAATTTTCATATTAGGAACCAAATGTTAAAATGACCCTACTATATTCTAATTTTTGGATTAGCAAATAAGTTTATTAAGACCATACAGATTTCAAATCTCGGATTGCAAAGAAGTTTTACGAAGATCTTACGAATTTCTATTTTGAATTGTAAATAGATTAATCAAAGGACATAAAAAAATTCCAAATTTGAAATGCAATTAATTATACAACGATCATACGAAATTTCTAAATGCCGGATTTGTAATTTAGTTTGTCAGCAATCATGCGAATTTCTACCTTCTGGGTATGTGAAATAATTGGCATCAATCAACAAATTTGATTTTCTGGGTTTAATTATTTGGCAGCGAACAAAAGAATATCGAAGTTCTTGGTCTGTAAATTGAATTCACTGCAATCAAAAGAATTTTAAGAGTTCTCGGTTGATAAATTGACTGCAATCAAAAGAAATGCCGAGAGAAAGAATAAAACAGAAAACAGTATATTAGAATATATGAAGAAGAGTACAATGAGAAGTTACAATGCAATGGGAAATAGCTGAGCTAAATAGGCTCAAGCAAATCAAGAATAGAAAGTACAGCTGGCTAGGACAGTTGGCAGTGTACAGTCTGTTGAGGTTACATTATATTTAACACTCCCTCTTAAATTCAACAGTTACAAACATCAGCACTGATTATGCCTAAGTGTTGTCTCTGAAAATCAAAAACTGACTTTCCTAGTGGCTTTGTAAAGATATCAGCAAGTTGATCTCGAGAACCACAGAATTGTAGTGCAATATCACCATTATTGACTAGCTCGCGTATGAAATGAAAACGAGTGTCAATGTGTTTGTTTTTCTTGTGAAACACATGATTTTTAGATAGAGCAATTGTTGAAGTATTGTCACAGAAAATAGGAGTTGGATCATTTTCTGTATGTGACATATCTTTCAATATTCTTCTCAGCCACACAGCTTGACAAGAAGTTGAGGTAACAACGACATACTCTGCCTCTGCAGAAGATATTGAAACAATTGGCTGTTTCTTTGATGTCCATGAGATTAGGTTTGTGCCCAATTGAAAAACATGTCCAGATGTGTTTTTCCTGTCATCTAAGCTGCCTGCAAAATCACTGTCTGTGTAACCAGAAAGTTGATTACTATCAGATGTAGTGTACCATAAGCCGAAATTGAGAGTTCTTGCAACATATCTCAAAATTCGTTTCGTCATTTTCCAATGAGAATCTTTGGGTGATTCCATGAATCTGGAAACAAGGTTGGTTGCATACATAATGTCAGCCCTAGTTGCTGTAAGATACAACAAACTGCCTACTAAAATTTTGTACAGGGTAGAGTCCACTGTAGGACCTTCATCATTCTTGCTCAATTTTGTGCCTAGTGGTATGGGGGTTTCTGTTGGATTGCATTCTTTCATGCGAAATCTTTTGAGGATGTCTGCTGCATACTTTTGCTGACAGACAAAAATGCCTTTGGCTGATTGATGAACCTCAATCCCTAAAAAATATTTCATTATGCCAAGATCTGTCATCTCAAACTCAGATTGCATGGCATGTT
>ML808425.1:26815-44419 GCA_009831015.1 Picea engelmannii
CAGCAAGCTGTAACTTATTGTGTTAGTGTTGTAAACACTTAAAGTAAATGCAGAATGTTGTATTTTATGTTGGGAACAGAACCCGATGTAATAATAAAATTAAATATATGGTTTTAATGTAGAAAGATGATAAAAACAACTAGCTGTTTAGGCTATTTTTATGACTGTAAATGCAATTTAAAGTTCCATTTTTCAGTATTCTTTGGTGTTTTTATGCTTCATAGTGCATGCAAGTAGAGAAAGTAGTATAGTTTCATTCTCTTTATGCATGAAAATAAAAAAAAACCAGCAAGCTAATCATGCTAAATTTGACAGAAAATTGAACAAAAATGAATTAAACATGCCTATTCTATCCTAGAATGCTTAAGATGCACTAAAATCGAGGGAAATTGATAGTTTTTTTCTTTTTTATGATGTATCCTTCCAAATGCACTCTTGATGTAAGATGATACAAGAGGGGTGTAGTATTTGATATGATGTACCCTATTGAATGCTTACAAATTCACACCATATGTATTAATGCACACTGCAAACCTGCCAAAACAATTTTTGTATAGATTGGTCACTGAATGATGTACTTTGATCCTATAACTTTAATTTTAGCCCAACAAGTAATATCGAAGGTCCTACACGCATTTTTGGATGGCATTCTAGTTGGATTTGCACTTGACATATATTTGCAACTTGAGATGTAGGAAGATCATGCACAACAAGAAACTTAGCAAGTTTCAAAATTCAATTTGGGTGATTTTGAAGGGTAGGGAGTGCATTTTACTTCCAGGAGAGTGCATTTTTCAATATACCCTGTTTTATCCTAGAATGCAAATTTTAAGCAAACAATAAGATTTATAAGGACTTGGTTGGTGTTTTAATGATTGAATGAAGTCTTTCCTAAGGTAGTATGTCTTCACCTTGCAATATACCTCTTCAAGAGAACATTGAGAGATCTAGGCGTGCATTTCTTGCATGCATTGTGTGCATATTTGTATTGAAAATACTACAAGTAGCAAGGAAATTATCATTTTAACTTACATATCCTTACACCAAGAGATTGTGTCTTACATTGTAAACATGTATGAGTGTTGACTACTTGAGAAAATATAGCTCCACATTATTAGTTTTGACTATGCTCATGAAAAATCTCTCCTAGATTTTGTTGCAAACATGAGAGTTTGAGGCCAATCTATGATGCTAGGGGGATCATCATAATAAATAGCAATAAATATCTCATTGAAACCTGTGGTGAATGGTAACCTTGGTCCTCCCTAACCACCAAATTAACTAAGAGATGATACAAAAGTAGGGATGTACCCAAAGGGAATGAAAAATGAGAGACCTCGATAAAGAATTTCCGACCTACTTCAAAAATAGAGGAACAACGAATCACATGAATCACATGAATCACATCATTTGTGCTATTCCATTCACTATTTCTTGCACCACCAATTGAACACGTATACCAAATTTGACTTCAAGAACAATAATGCAATAAACATTCCCTCACCCTCCATTGGCTACATGTAATTCTATTTTAGTCTTGGCATCAAAAGTATAATTGCATTAGAGGAATGTCAATCTCATGCTAATAGGTATCCTATGATGAACACATAGGAACCTAGTTTATAAACCATTTTTCTCTTCACTTAGCTAAGTAAAGCTCATTTCCATTTCTAAATAATCAATAAGTCTTTTCAAAGAAAATATAAAATAAACATAGTAGATCCTAAAAGATGAAGATGCTCAAGTCATGCCACAAAGTGAAAGGAAATTAAAAAATGGTAAATGAACTTCAATACCACTTGATGCCACTTAGAAAGAGACAAGGGGTATTGAGTGGAACATTTAATGGTAAACAAATTGTCCATAAATTTCAAATAAATATTGGAAGTTGGTTTTTATCGTCACTAGTGCAAGTTTAATAGATTCATATGATTTCCCCATATGGTTGAAGTTTAGACTTTAAAGAAGAAGAAATCTAGGCATGTGCCACCATAAAAAATTATAAGGGGCACTCAAAACACCCAATTTCCAGTGAGCTATGAAGAATTCAAAAAAACAGTATAGGAAAAGTTTTTCTTACTCCATTCATTGTTTTAAAAATAAATAATACTTTTTTTTACCAAATTGTGTGTATGCATGTTACCTTCGTCCAGTATTTTAATATCAAAACACTTAATGTAGTTAATAGTATAATGATATTAATTAGTTAGAAACCTTAATGGTATTTATTACATATATGCATCAATATGAATAATATTGAGAAATAACGATTATAGACCCAATACATATTTTGAAATAAGGAAAATATGATGTAAAAACTAGAATCATTTTTGGCAATAAAGATGAACCAAACAGTTTGCATAAATTTTCAAACATACAATAAGCTACACCTTTGATCTCTCCCATGGTGGCATATAAAATGATACTATTGTGAGGGAGGAGAGTTAAAGCTGCAATTATTTATCGTGTAATTGACATAGAATATATATGTGGAGTGAATTGTAGGTGAAAGAATGTTTGAAATAAATGCTCACTGCCCTGAAATAAAAATGCCACTAAATATAAAAAATCAATAAGATAAATCTGTCTTAAAAGTTAGAATTTTGCACAGAAATGATGCAAAAAATTATGCTAACTATGGGCAGAAATCCCAATGCAACGGTATGCATAAATATGTTAAACTGGAATGCAAAAACAAAAATTACAGCAAGTTGTAACTTATTTTGTTAGTGTTGTAAACACTTAAAGTAAATGCAGAATGTTGTATTTTCTGTTGGGCACGGAACTCGATGTAATAATAAAATTAAATATATGGTTTTAATGCAGAAAGACGATAAAAACAACTAGTTGTTTAGGCCATTTTTATGACTGTAAATGCAATTTAAAGTTCCATTTTTCAGTATTCTTTGGTGTTTTTATGCTTCATAGTGCATGAAAATAGAGAAAGTAGTATAGTTTCGTTCTCTTTATGCATGAAAATAAAAATAAAAAAACAGCAAGCTATTCGTGCTAAATTTGACAGAAAATTGAATAAGAATGAATTAAACATGCCTATTCTATCCTAGAATGCTTAAGATGCACTAAAATCGAGGGAAATTGATATTTTTTTTCTTTTTTATGATGTATCCTTCCAAATGAACTCTTGATGTAAGATGATACAGGAGGGGTGTAGTATTTTATATGATGTACCCTATTGAATGCTTAAAAATGCACACCATATGTCTTAATGCACATTGCAAACCTGCCAAAACAATTTTTGTATAGATTGGTCATTGAATGATGTACTTTGATCCTATAACTTTATTTTTCACCCAACAAGTAATATCGAAGGTCCTACATGCATTTTTGGAGGGTATTCTAGTTGGATCTGCACTTGACATAAATTTGCAACTTGAGATGTAGGAAGATCATGTACAACAAGAAACTTAGCAAGTTTCAAAATTCAATTTGGGTGATTTTGAAGGGTAGGGAGTGCATTTTACTTCCAGGAGAGTGCATTTTTCAATATACCATGTTTTAGCTCAGCATGTAAATTTTAAGCAAATAGTAAGATTTATAAGGATTTGGTTAGTGTTTTAATGATTGAATGAAGTCTTTCCTAAGGTAGTATGTCTTCACCTTGCAATATACCTCTTCAAGAGAACATTGAGAGATCTAGGTGTGCATTTATTGCATGCATTGTGTGCATATTTGTATTGAAAATACTACAAGTAGCAAGGAAATTATAATTTTAGCTTACCTATCCTTACACCAAGAGATTGTATCTTACATTATAAACATGTAGGAGTGTTGACTACTTGAGATAATATAGCTCCACATTTTAGATATCTTCTTTCTTCCCATTCCTCTGCCACCTCTTTTGAATAATCATACTTCTCAAATGCAATATTAGGGGAAATTTTAAAATTCATCTTCCAAAACTGCAACCCTAAGTCTCTCTCTTTTTATCTCCTTTTGAGTTATAGAAAAGCACAAAGTAAAAGAAGATTCATTTAAACAACAAAGTCTCAGACCATCTCTTAGTCTACCTAGAAATCCCAGAGATAGAAATTAAAATTTATATTAATTTCCATTAAATACCAAAATAGGTCAAATGGACAAGTGATAACAACCAGAAATAGTAACCCAACCAAAATAGGATTTATAAATCAACATCCTTGAATTTATAGTAATATTTTAGTGGTATCTCAAGGCAAGTTATAAAAGGCTACATAGCTTTTGGCACTACCCATAAATCACAATTGGATACTAAATATATGGGATCCTCTACGCTAAAGAGTATTAAGAAAGATAAAAAGTACTTCATCCTCTTTCCATTTGACTAAAGGCTATAAAAATTGACAGTTATTCAAATGAAGAAGAACAAATGTATACCGATGTTTTTCCATAGACTAGATTCTAAAGTTCTAACATATGTGACTGTTAACTTATATCTTAACTACGAGAATGCATAAGCAATTGGTTTCCATTTACAAGTAGAGAAAGAAGATCATTATAAGACTAGAAACACCTACCAGAACCTGCGATGGTTCCCTTCACTGATGTATGTTCCCAACCAAACACAATGATGATCAAATCCAAGAACACATTTGCCACAATCATAACAATGTTTTGGTCTCAGAGGCTGCACAATCGACAACAATAAAACATCAAAAAAACTTCTGAATAAAATGTAATTGGAGCGAAATTGATAGCAAGAGCTATCATAGTGTACACATGGATATCATAGTGTACACATCAAAACAATAAAAGGATTTTGAATAAAATGTAATTGATTTGTGTCTGCAATGGAATCAAAAATCTCTAGCAACCATCTTAATTTAATAACAATAAATATGAGCATGGTACATAACAATGTCAATAAACTTAGATCAATAACAAAGATATAAATACGTCGGCAATTTCTAAATCCTCAGTTCAATGAGAATCAAAGTTTAATTCCGTAACATATCTAAAAATCTTTGAATGTCATAACATACAACGGAAAGAAGAAACTTGAGGTTTAAGCATGCCAATATAAACTCCATCTCATAGTACTGACATGTTATGAAAATGTGGACCTTGCCTATAATAAAAACACATTTTTTGCAAAATTTCATAGATTGCAATTGTTTTGCATTAATAGAAAACCTTTGGTAATGTCTTAGTCAAAGTTTAAAAATTAACATTAGTCACATCAACTTTGGTTCCACATAAAAAAATTCTCAAAGTTGTATAAAAAAAAGCACAGAACACCAGAGCACAAGAAATTTCATTGAATAGTGATTGTTGTTTTTATAGTTAGACTCGTAACCTCCTCTAACCATTGAAAAGACAAAAAATAAATATTTAAAGAACCAACAGAGAAACCCCAAATCAAGGGTTTCATAATTTTCTCTCGACTTACATATGAAAAATGGGTTTTGGGGCGCTCTTTCAGTCCACTTTTGGAAGTCAATGTTAGCGAATCCTGCATCCATGACAACATATATCCAACTGTTGATAAAGAATGAAATGAGATTTAAGCTCTGCAAAGGATTTGTCTTTCAACTTCGCAAGTGTCAATGAATCCTACTTATATGAGAGAATATATCCAACTGTTGATAAAAAATGAAATGAGATTTAAGCTCTGCGGAGGATTTGTCTTTCAACTTCGCATTTAAATACCCAGAACATGAAATTGGAGTGAATAATTGTTGGAAACTTGATTTATAGCAGACGGGGAGGGCGAAAATGGTTCCAGAAATCTTCATAGCTAAAAATCGGGGCGAGGAAGGTTATGACCCAACTTTTAAGCTAAAAATTGGGGTGAAGAAATTTTTGGCCCAAATTTTAAGCTAAAAATAGGGGCGAATGGAAGGTTGTGGCCCGAATTTTAGCGGGTGAAAATTAATTTTTTTCCTCTTCGTGGTAAATAAACCATGTGCTAACCCTTTAAACATTTTTTTTTAAAATAAATGGAGGGCGAATGATAATAAATCTCTCCATCCCTCTCCAACACAAAAAATTCGCCCCATCAAGATTCGAAACCCCTTAATTTCGCCCCTAAAATCACCTATGAAACCCACCCCTTTTTCTTCCTCAACTATCCTTTTATCATCACTCTTAAGGAAGGCCAAAGGCCCATTGGTGGCAAGAAATGATTATGGGAGGTGGAAGGATCATAACCATGTCCCTTATTTGGTGGAGTGAATGTGGGAGGCTCTGCTCAAGTTCCATTGATATATGTCTTCCTAATTTATCCCTACGACTCACTCCCATGTATCGTTCCTTTGTCCTACTTGTTTGGTCAATTTTCTAATGCTTGTTGTCGATCTAGTTGATTAGTTGTTTAGGAGTCAAATTCAATGGGTCGATGACATTATATCACATGCAATCTTACCTTGGGATGATTCTGACATGATTTTGAGGTTATATTTTATCCCTCTTACACATCCAACTTGCATTTTGTTTTCCAATAAACTCCCTTTATGTCAGTGAACTACCTCTCTTTGATAAACAAAACCTTGCATATGTGGTTGTCCTTGTAAGTTAATTCCATGGGATTTGTTATCACTTGTTCTTTTCTACTGTGGTCATTTCTCAAGCATCCATTCTTTCACAAGTCAATCCATTTATTTTAGTTGATGGATCCAATTAGAATCATTACTTGTACCTCCAAGCATTTCGTTGTGAAATTAATGATGTTAAATCAAAGTTTTTCTTCACCAATAGTGTGTTATCTATTCAAGTTAATATCCATAGACTACATAACTCATAGAGAGCTTCCTTCCTTTTAAAATAATATTACCTTGATTAAATGAGGATTGGGGGAACTACAATGGGAAGAATCCATAGCCATAGTCAAAGTGTTTATAAGGATATTGGACCTCCCATAGTTTAACATTTGCAACTAGGCTTATAACTCCATTAAAGTTTATCCTATGTGCCCTTCCTTTTTTTATCTTTTGAGTGATCACTATCCTCCAAAACTAATTAAGAAAACAAAGAAAATGAAGAAATATTTCCTTTGGAGAAGACCACAATTGGATTTGAAGAAGGCTTCGGTGGCTTGGAAAATAAAATGTTCTCCTAAATCCGTTGGGGGCTTGGCTTAAGAAGATGTGAATTTTTTAACTAAACTCTATCTAACGTAATTTTGTGGCATTGACTTCATGATAAATCTATAATGTCAGCCCAAATTTGGAAGGATAAATATTGTTAGGATATTTAGACACTTAGGAGTTAGTTAAGATCTACTTGGTCTAATGTGTCGTTAGGTAAAACTGTGTTTCTTAGTGTGTTTCTTTAGTATGCATTACTATGCATTTGTATTTAAGAAATCTGACGGTCACATTATGTTTCTGCATACAGTTATCCGATGATTCATATTCTCCTCAATCTTAACGACTACATTGATCTGTGGCTTAACACCTGATTGGTCCATCATCTCTATTTAAAGAGCATGGAGGTTCATTTTCCGATGATCGATTATGAGAAACTCTCTTTTAAAATCTCTATAATATTTTTCTTTTGCATTAATAAACTGCTCTAAGTGGTCGCGTTGGTTGGGGTCATGGATGTTTCCCCATAGGGTTTTACCACGTCAAAACATCGGTGTGTTGATTTTTGATTTGGTTGTGTGAGTGGTTACTAAAGGTGTTTGTCCTCTGTTGGAATACTTGTGTTTTCGAACATGGTATTAGAGCATGTTTGAAGACCCGCTAATGTTGTAGATCGAGATCGTGAAGCCAAGTTGCCTCATCTCCGTTTTTTGCCATTTTTGTACATTTTTGAGATGAGAGGATTTTTCCATTGCGTCTGGAGTGCTTGTTTTAGTTGGGAATGATTTTCTTTTCACTCGAAAAGGTTTTTGTTTTCCCAAGATACGACCATTTCAACTAGATCTTGAGGTATAAAGCTTGAATACACCCTTTTTAAATTTTTGCATAGTATTATTTTGGTTTTATATTGTTTGTTTCCTGATTGATACTCTTTTAGATCTGTGTAAGCTCTTTTCCTCGTGCCTTGTGCGATCTTGGCAAATCAGAAACATATAGGAAAAGGTGCATTTTCTGGGTAAGCTAACCGAGATCCAACCCTTGTTGTCATCGAGAAGCGAGATTTTTTTCTTGTGTGCTCTCCAAGGCCGCCAACAACAACAACAATCCTCCTACTAAACAATACAATATGTTTTGTTAGCCCACTTGGTTAAAAGTTGTCTTATTAAGTAAGAGGTCTGAACTCAAGTCTCTATTTTTGTTACTTTTTTTGAAAAAGTTCATGCTGCATTGTAAAGTGTATTTCACTTCAAATATAAAAGTGAATCGTTATAAGTAGCTTTAATATTTTATTTTAGAGTTATTTATTTTGCATGCAGCTTTCTTTTATACAGTAACTTCATAGTAAAAGTGATCCCCACTTCTTTTTATAAAAGTGAGTCACTTCATAAAACAACTTATTTGTAAAAGTGAAGTTATTTGGAGGGGTATCACCACCATGTGGTTCTTTGGTTATCATTTATGCATTCTTTTAAATGGACATAACTTTTCACATCCGAAGTCTGTTTTCAGTGTCGTTTTTTTTTTTTTTAAATTGCCTAATTTTTCGAGATATTTCCATCCAAATCATCAGTTTCAGTTTTTAAATCCATATTATCTGCATAATTAATATGGCTTCTTCCAGTAATCTTTTATTTACCAACACCAACTACTTCCAATGGAAATCCCATATGGAGGATTTATTAAGAAGTAAAGGTTTGTACCAAATTACCTTGGGAAAAGAAAAATAACCCACTAATGTTGATAAGAAATTCAAATGGGCTAATATGAGTGACGAAGCACGTGAATTGATCATAATGTCCATCTCTCCTGATTTAAGGTTCCACCTTCAAGAAATTGATGGCCCCGATGAAGCTTGGGAAAAGATTAAATCTGTGTTTGGTAAACACAATATTATTCAAGCACATCAGTTATAAAATCAAATACTTACTTTAAGTCCAAATGTTTTTTATTTCATTGAAGACTATCTATCTAAGTTTAAAACACTCGGAATTTTATGTGAAGAATGTGCGATAAAGCTGGAGGAAGAGCGTTGCATCTATATTATTCTTTCTAAGCTAGGTAGTGCATATTTTTTGTTTGTATCTACCTTTTATTCCATGAGATATTCTTTAGGGAAATCTTATCAAAAACCCACTCTTTAGTCCTTTTGTGATGCTTTGATTAGAGAGCAAGATAATCTTGTACAACTTGGAGTGATCAACATTGCAGGTACCTCCAACAAAGCCTTAATCACCCAACAGAAAGATAAACCCAAGAATCCCAAGAAGTAACATCCTTGCCACAACAACAAGCAGCGTAAGGGTCCCAAACCCACTTGGACATCTTCATCTCCTAATGGTGACAAAGGAGCAAAATCTAAAAATAAGAAGACTCACAGACATTGCAATTTTTGTGATAAATATGGTCATGATGAGTCCAAATGTTTCAAGAATATGGTAGCCTTAGAAGTGTTGATTTTTCAATAATCTAGGCTCAAGCATGAAGTTCATTCCATTTTTAGCATTTTACTTGAACCATAAACAATTTGTTGCAGCAGCCAAGATCACAAGAAGAAATACCATGCACCAGTACACAAGAAATATCTTGGTAAACCCTTCTCAACAAGGGAAGAAAACCCAGCCAATAATTTGCTATATTCTTCAAGAGAAAGACCTCTCACACCATAAACCTAGCACACAAAAGGGTGTTTACAAAACCCTAGAAGACTAGCACCCAAGAGAGGTGTGCACTTTTCCCAAGAACAAGTACTTGCTGAAATTTCCAAACTCACACTTCTGTTATGATTCCTCAATGGGGAATTTACCTTTATTTATATTAGACTGAGCCTATCAACATTAGTGTCTATTGGGACAACAATTTCGTCCTCAATAACTCACAATATAATTAATAATTACCATATTAATTCTATTTTACATTAATTATCTTTCACTTTATGGTGGGGCCGACATGTACCCTTTACATCATAAATAGGGTTACAGGTAAGTCTGACTCTTGTACAATATAGCAAGGGACCTCATACACCCACTAGTGCTCGGCCACTAGGGGCACATCCATCTGTGCTCAGCCACAGGGATGTCCACATCTCTATCTCACTGTGTCTCACAGGAGAACCACACTCACTAGTGCTCAGCCACTAGGATCACGTTCACCTGTGCTCTGCCACAAGCACGTCCAACTCACCAGATCTCTTTCTCACTGTGTCTCACAGGAGAATCATCTGGAGTATCACATCATCTCAACTCTCTGCACAGAGGAGACCAATACATTGTTTCATCTTGTCTCAGAGAGAATGATACACCCAACTCATGGGCTTCCCCACACAGGGGCACATAGCATTCCATATTCATATCAGAGAGGAACCACACACCCATCTCATGGGATTCCCTACACAGGGGCACACAACATTCCATATCCATCTCAGAGAGGAACCACACACCCAGCTCACGGGATTCACCACCTCACATAGGGGCACAACAGTCCATCTATGTCTCAGATAGGAACCACACACCCATCTCATGGGCACACCCAACTCATGGGCTCTCTCTCGGGTCGACTCACTTAGTATGTGTCCTAGAGGATGTCTCACTCAACTGTAATCATCAACACTCCCTCTCATCTAGGGAGGCATTCTCCACCAGGCCAAGTCTCTCACGGAAGTACTCGAACTTCGCTTGGCAAGCGGTTTGGTGAATATGTCTACAATATGATCATGGGTAGGAAGGTACTGCACGTGTACTATTTTCCTCTGCGCCATGTCTCTGATATAATGATATTTTATCTCGATGTGTTTCGATCTATCATGAAACACAAGGTTCTCAGTGAGCTTCACACAACTTTGGTTATCACAATGACTAGTAGTAGGATCCATCTCATGATCAAATAAATCAGTCAGAATTTTGTGAAGCCACATTGCTTCGCAAACTGCCACACTCAATGTTATGTACTCTGCCTCTGTGGTACTCAATTCCATAGAGATCTATTTCCTGCTGCACTAGGAAACCATGGCAGACCCTAAAGTAAAGAAACAACCAGAGGTTCTCTTCCGGTCCATTGCACTCCCTGCCCAATCTGCATCGGTATATCCCTACAGGCTCAAGTCTACATTGGAGGCATATCTTAGGCCATATCCAACTGTGCCTCATAAGCATCTCAATACATGTTTTGTTGTTATCCAATGAGTCTGTCTCGATTGGATCATGAACTGGCTAAGCACATTTATTGCATAGCATATATCAGGTCTAGTGTTAACCAGATACCTCAATGATCCAATCAATTGTTTGTACAAGTGTGGATCAATCTCTCCTGAATCGACATTACTCATTTTCTTCAAATCCATCACCATTGGTGTAGGCATGGATTTTCATTTTGTCATACCGAACTTTTTCAATATCTCCACAGTATATTTTCCTTAACTGTGGAAAATCTCATCTGTCCTCTGCCATACTTCTAGTTCCAAGAAGTAATGCATCAAGCCTAAATCCTTCATCTCAAATTTAGCTGTCAAGGCTTGTTTGCATTCAACAATGAGTTTCTCTGAACCGGTGAGGAAAAGGTTGTCCACATATAGGAACAAGATTAAGAACTTGTTGCCATCAATGTGATAATATAGGTTTGGGTCAGCAACACTCTTGTTGAATCCCAAACTCATCAGGAATCCATCCATTTTCTGGTACCAAGCACGAGGTGCTTTCTTTAGTCCATACAGGGATTTCTTCAACCTGCACACATGAGATTTTTTGTTGTGTATAACGAATCCTTCTGGATGCTCGATATAAAATTCTTCCTCAATTTCACCATTGAGAAAGGTTGTCGTTACATCCATCGGATGTAGCTTCCAACCCATGGAAGCAGCTAGTGCAATGATGGAACAGATGGAAGTGTATCGAGATACTGGAGTAAAAGTCTCATCATAGTCAACTCCCTCTACTTGCGAGAACCCTCTGGCTACAAATCTCGCTTTTTATTTCTCAATGCTTCCATCATCTGCATACTTGATTTTATAAATCCATTTGGAAGTCACTACAGACTTTCCCTCTGGTCTCAGAACAATATCCCATACATCATTTTTCAATATAGACTAATATTCTTTTGTCATGGCATCTTTCCATACATGCTCACCTAAAGCTTCTCCATGAAAAGATATTGAGGGGGAGGGGTGGAAGAATCCCTGTCACAACATACTAGCACTCTCGCCCTGGCCAAAACTGTAGGTTAATGATTACCTAGTTTCAATGGTCCACGATATCGTGAGGGAAGACTAAGATAGTCGCTCACGAAGATTTATAAGGGGCATGCAATAAGTCGGAGTCCTTATTCCTTAGAATCCCTTAGTCTCTCACAAAGTCGACCGAATGGAGTTTTGACTCCAAGGGGTTGGAAAAAATTCCAAAACAGGTCAACGTGAGTGGCACCCTTGGAGCACGAAGATGCGTCTTGAAGGGAACGTCACAAAATTGAAACATGAGTCAATAAACATAGGTGGCCTAGAAAACATTGGAATGATTAAAGCTTGTTTGATTAAAATAATTAATTAAATAAGAGATTATTAATTATTAAATCCTAATAGAAGTCTAAGTCCGAGTCTAAAATTAAACAAAGGACTAATTGAATTGTGACATGAGTTAAAGATTTGAAGGAAATCAAATGTTAGGAATTAGGAAGTAAAAACCTAAAGAATTGATAAAAATGCACATGTGTGCATGAAATTATTAAAAAGGAATCTTTATTTAGAAATAAATAACAACTTGAGAGAATGGGTTGTGCATAGAATAGAATAGAATATTGAGTCAACCAACCCTAGTCTAACTAGAAGAAGACTCCTCATCCAACTCTAACTAAAATCTAGTTAGGAGACACCCGTTAATTAAGGGATTGGGGAACTAAGAGACAACTAAGAGGAAAAGTAGGAACACATGGGGAAATGTAAGGAAAAGTGGCTTTTAAATAAAAATAAAAGAGAAATTACTTGTGTAACCCGAGGAGAATGTGACACATGTTATTCGGTGAATAATTCTTTAACTGAATTATTATAAATTAATGAATTATGCATGAGGGACATATGTCCGTGAGGAGGATTTTTATAAAAAAAAATGACCTAGAAGGGAAGGCATGGAACTTTTGGGAAACACGGTTATGCTACCGAATTTTTGATTGACTGTGTTTTACTTGTGAGAATTGGGACTCCAGGCTTGTGAAAAGAGTGGAAGCTCTTCCTTGTGAGGCAAGATTGGAAGCTATTGTGTTCTGATTTTTGTGCTTGGTCCCTTTGCGGCTCGGGGGACTAAGGGGGGAGAAGAGTACCCCTAGCGTTGGCTGAGAGGTACTAGTGAAGTCTCTATGATTAGCAATCAAAGGAAAGGAAGGAGCGCAAGACTTGAAGGTCGTCTTCATTACAAAACATTCAATGGTCCTGGTATTTTTATATTATACATTCATTTATGTTACAAGTGTATTTGTATAATAGATTGATTGAGACACTATAGAATCATTGGAGGGTCTGAATGCCAAATGCTACAACTTATGTCAATGGATAATAGTTGCATTGTTTGTATTCTTTTAAATTCATTGAAATTTTGGTTGTCCCCACAGTATAAATATGAGTGACTTGATCTTCATAGTACATCTTATTTTATATTGATGCATGATCTATGTTCTAAAATTTATAGGTTACCCATTGTGAAGTTGTATGATCAAAGTTTAGTTGAATTTATTTAAGGAAGTTGTTGGTGTATTTATCACTGGTAAACTGTGGAATTAATTCCTATTTCGTGTTCGCGAGTTCTTTGTTGAAAATTAGTTGAATCCTAAATAAATTCATTATGTGGAATCTCTATTGGTTTATACTCTCAATGCGAGTTTTGTATCATGGAAATATCTGTGGAAATTTTGTCTTTCAATTTCATTGTAATATGGACCTCTGATGATTTTGTTCAAATCTGAATTTACATGTGAACCTTCTGTCGATTTCACCGATAAAATCCCTTTTTTTTAAAACATGGAGTCTCTGTGTGTTGTTTTGTGAGGCCAAATCTTTGAGAGCTGGGGATGTCTGTGTGAAGGTTTTTTGGGAACTTTTTATTTATTTAAAACTTAGGTGCTAGTCCCTTTTACCTTGACCAATTATGCATGTGACCGTGGGATAGAACCCAACGCTGGCCAAAAGGGCATTATTCGGAGCTCCGGAGGTTTTTCAACTTCAACACTCCAGTTCATCCGGAGTGTTAACCGACCAAATTCGGTATTGAGTAGAGTTTACTGACAGATGTAGGTTAAGCCTACCCTACCACCTTACTTTGTTAAGTTTTAACAAACTAATCTAACAGCTGGTGGAGATTCTCCTCCCATGAGAAACTACGGTGGAAATCCACTATGGAAATTCGACCTCCAGGTTTTTCCCGCTTTCACAACTTGAGTCTATTTCATCCGGATTGTCGAACTACCGAAGGGCTCAGAGATCTAACGACTTACACTCCCTTTATATCAATGGTTTTCGTCCACTCTAGAGTTCGGAATTTCGGAAGTTAATCACCTTTTGCAAACAACAACTCATTTCCTCTGGAGTGTCGAATTGTTGAACCTCTGAAGGACTAAGGCTCGAGGATCTAATGGTCCTTGATTGATCGCTTGATCTATGATTATCCTTTACACCAGGAGTTTGGGAATTTAGGGGTTTCATACTCCTTAACAACTACCTATTAAATTATCCAAAGTGTCGAATTTCGAACAACTCAGATATCAATGACTTTTCCCCCTTACAACCTTAACGGTCAAGATTTACTCTGAACTTCAGCACTCCTGGATTTCTTAAACCCTTAACTTCATGACTCTAATTCTGCTAAAGTGTTGAATTACCGAACCGCCGAAATGTGAAATCTCATAGATCTAACAGCCTGTGATCGATTGTCAGATCTATGACAGTCCTTCACTTCAAGACTTCGAAGCTTCAGGGTCTTCTTCACTCTTCATAGTTATGAACCTAACTCATCGAATAGACGAACCCTTGAGGACCCAATGACCAAAATTCACTCACCAATCTATGGTGTAGTTTCAATTTTCGACTTCGGGCTTTGGGGATCTCTTAAAATAAGTAACTCAGATCTTCCGAAGTGACGAAACCCAAAGGTCACCATGTTTTAACGAGTACACATATTATGTCTAATCGGACAATTACGGGGATTACAACTCCTCACAAGAAGATCTCGTCCATTGGTTCCCTTTGAAAGGATTTCAACCTTTGTTTTCTGCTTTTGAACCTTGCACACGTTGTCTCTCCTGAGCTTTACCTAGAATTGATCTCCAGCGCTTAATAGCGCATCCCTAATGAGCTCAAGATTCTAGTTGTTGAGTGTGTACCTTGTGCCTTGTAAAGACCCTCCTCGTTACGACAATGACTCTTTAACAGGTAGCATTTTTTTTTTTATGTGTGTGTTTAAGGTGTGTGCGCGCATGTAGAAGTAACAGACACACTTGACCCTACGTCGCCACCCGACAACCATCAAGACGCAACCCCGACGTTCATCAAAAGGAAGGTTGAAGGCACACAACGAGTAATTGAAAGCAATAAAATGACCATAGTCACAAGGCGCACAACGCAAACATTTAACGACATACTGGGTTATGCACAGTACGAACATAGAGGGAAGGATCCACAGTAGTAGATCTTACTATTTCTGCACAGGAAAGCAGGGCATTTAATCTTAGTTCTCTGCTCCGGAGAGAGAGAAGGTCAGATAGGCTCCTGGCCGATTGCTCAGGCAGAAAATAGTAAACTCCGTCAGGTGTGTCGCAAGAGTGGAAACCCTGCCTTTAAAGGGCCCGAGACTCTTGATACGGCACTGGATTCTTTACACAAAAAAATCACACACAGACATATCTCCTAAGGCTACCTAGGGGTGTCTACATCCTGCTCGACACCATCAATACCACAACGCTAAAGCTACCAACATCCATGATTGACTGAGGTTCGTTCTATCAACCACATTTCGTTTAACCAAGGGTGAGAGTACTTCTTACTATTTACCATCATACCTTAACTTTAACTAACCCTGCAGTGATAATATAGCTCTAAATCAATCCATCATCATCAATAATTATTGGCACAATAAACATTCACTCTCTGTACATGGTGCAAGGGTTGTTATTCCAATAATCATTGATAAATATATAATGCTAGTAAACCTTGGGGTCCATCAATCCTATACATCTATAATCATAGCACCACAGTAACCAGTATTTTTATCAATCAAACGTCCACGCTTAAATATTCGTCGAGCATGAAAGTAACATCTCTAGAACAATCACATGTCAACTTAAGTAAAGGTGTAAGAGAAACGAGTCACTAAATCAGTCATGTATCACCTTATTGAAAGGTGTGCAAGCGTTCTATTCATTAATCCATCAGTCAAAAGAAATTTTAGTGGCACAGGTAAGAAGGGTTAGATCAACATACATTACAATATAATTTATTTCGCGCAAGATGACTAAAGTCTACATCAAGCGCTCTCACTAAATCATAATTTAAAGCATGCCAGAAGGCTATCATCTAGTACAACATTCCTCACTTTACATTCCAAAAGAGCAGAAGACTAAGGTCCATCCAAAATCATTCAACGATACATATGTATGCGCGCGAGTAATCTAAGCAATTTATACAATCAAGATGTCAACTTTATTTAATGGCGCAGGAAAAGCAAATACATAATCCAATCCCTTGTAAATTCTTACACATTTTAGCATTTACACTTTTGCATTTAGAACTATCACTCTCTCTTATATGAATTTCTCAACACCTACATATAATACCCACTTTTGTTCTAGTACCATAAATGGACGAGGAAATTCTTACGCACAACTAAAAGGTATAAATCATCCATCAAAAACAATTATTGTCCTTAACCTAAAAACTATATCATCTCATGCCTACATCTAAAAGTAGCTGAGAAGTAAAGATATAAAGAATCAATCCCATTCAACATTTAAATGACACCCGTTCAAGGTCAGAAGGTTGGAAATTGATAGGCAATCTAGTAGACAAAGGGACCAAAGGTGGGCAGACAAAGCATAAGTAAAGTGAGTGTGACCCATAAGGTACGACTCAGGTGGTTGGAACAGTTTCAAAGATTTGGGTTCCTTAGCAGCCTTACAAGTCTAGATGTGGTGTGGTCTGATGGGTTCACCATGGGCTGCAAATCCTCATAAACCCTTGTGGTTTCAATGGAAGTTACAAAATTCATAGCAGGCTATGATATATGCAGTAGAGTGGTAAACTAGGTAGCGGGAATACCAACATCCTTGCTAGCCAGCAACGCTTGCATCTGGTCAAGGGATATGCATTAGGCATAAGGTTAATGCATTATGGGAGGCTCTGTTTGACCTCTTCTCTCATACTGTACATGTACAATCTGTAATGAATATAGCTTTCACAGAAGGGCGTGCATTATTGTAAAAATAGAGCTGCGGAGAATAGATGGGTTGGACTCTTGGTCAGAGTAAGAAATGAAGATCAAAGCTAAAGAAAAACATGATGCAATGCTTTTAAAATTTTATGCAAAGGCTCATTAGTACAAGATTCTTTTAACAATGC
>ML808425.1:47146-58195 GCA_009831015.1 Picea engelmannii
AAGGTCTTAGGGATATTTAGGTTTGTTTCCTTCATCCACATCAATGCGACGTGCCCTTCAGGACGCACCACGTGCTCCAAGGGTGCCACTCGCCTCGTTCATTTCCTTTACGCGACGTGCCCTTCAGGATGCACCACGTGCTCGAAGGGTGCCACTCGCTTCTTGTGTTTCTTTTGTGCGACATGCCCTTCAGGATGCACCACGTTCTCCAAGGGTGCCACTCGCCAACTGGATTGATTGGTAGACATCTATAACCCCTGGAGTCAACACTCCGCCAGGTGAACTTGTGGGAGACTAAGGGCTCTAAGGAATAAGGCCCCCATCTTATTGCGCGCCCCTTAGAATCATCGTGAGCGACTGTCACAGTCTGCCCTCATGGCATCGTGGATCCTCTCGAACTAGGTAATCGTTAACCTACAATTCGAGCCACGGTGGGAGTGCTAGTAGGCGGTGGCAGGGCTGTTGTCCACCCCTCTCCCTCAACCTCTCTGGAAATCATGTGTGGCCCCTTTACTCCATATGTGAGTCTGGTCGACAAGCTATCGTCAGCCTGCATCATCAACAATCGTGTCAGAACATGCCAATATCATATCATCAAATCAAATGAAATATCACAGTAAATAAATCAACCCAAAAGCACACTCCCCGACTCAATCCGGAGTCCAAGGGGGTTCCACCAATGCCTCTACATCCTCAAGGTCAAAAACCATGCACACTCAATACAACTGAGTCAAATAGAACCTGCCTACATCACATAGTAAAACATCATGTCGTCTATCATAATGCATCATAATCAAGTATAAATGTTTTAACATCAGAAAGTCCAAATCACTTGCGAGCAAGTGTCCTCAAATAATAAGTTTTCTCAGTGCGCCAGAGCGGGATGTTACATTACTGTCTCTCCTGAGGTTTGTACTTCTGAAAGTTAGATCTCAACCCAACTTGAAAGGTTCTATGTGCATTCAGAAGTTGCCTTTCTGAAAATTTGGGCTTTCAAGGAGTCTATCTATGCATCCCTGGAGTGGGATCTGGAAGTGTTGTAACTGGGACACCCGTAAGAGAGACTTCAGGTTTCTTACAATTTTTTTTCTCAACTCAATCTTAGAAAAAACTATCTATAGATTGCATAATTTATTCTTACAGGGTCAGTTAATTCACCAAGTACAGAGTAAGATTATGGTTGCACTCGTGTTGAGAATTTTTCTCTACTCTTCTTTCCTCTTCTAAATTATGATGTTGACCAGATTCCTATCTACCGGGTGGTACCCCATAGGGTTGTCACACTTTTTCTAATAAACTTGAGTAAGGTTGGAACTGTCATTTTAACAGGTTTCATGTTGAACGCCTTTGTTTTACTATTAAGTTATGCCTTGATTTTATTGAATTACTTCCTAATCGTTAAATGAGTCATATTATGAGTTAGGCATTGGTGCTATGAAGAAGTGACATTGTTACGCGATTTTTCTATGTTGAAGAAAATATAGCTAAGTGTGTTGGTAAATATAATTGATGTTTGGTTTGGACTGAAAATATGGGAATTAGATACTTTCTTGTTCCTCAGAACAATCGCCAGTTTTGAGACCTTAAGTGGTCAAAATCAATCAGATAAATCCTGGACTTGAGCATTGATTATGTGTCTTGGAGGTCCTAACCTTGCAAGTAGATTGGGTGGGTAGATATTCTTGATTTCCTTGTATGATGATTTATTTTTTTAGAAGAAATGATGTTATGTGATGAAACTGGTTGTGGTTGATTTTGAGTAATCGTGATGTTTTACTCTTGTTGTATGTGATAATTATGGGATCTAGCAGATCATTAATACATTGACATTGCATCTAAATCTAGTTGTGCAATAAGATGAACGAATTAGACTATGTATGACTGAAGTATGTTGGTATCATGTTTAACTTGTTATAATGATTTTTTCTTAATGTATTAAGGGAAAAAATATATCTCTTATTGTTATCAATTGGTTATGATGTAACAGAGGGGATGTTACAAGAACCGATGTTGATGACGAAGAATTGAGGGTGTCCTTCAACGACTTGCACCCCTTCTTTACTCTCGCTTTCCAATCACAGAGAATTCATCAGTACCTCCTAACCAATGCTAGAGGTACTCTTCTTCCCCCTTAGCCCCCCAAGCTACAAATTTGCCACACACAAGAAACCAACAAACAATAGTTCCAAGGCTTGCCTCGCAAGGAAGAAATTTCACTCTTTCTCCAAGATTGGTATCCCAACTCTCACAAGTAAAACACAATCCACAAAATTTTGGCAGCATAACATTACCAAGAAAAAGTGAGCCCCATTTCCCTTCTATACCATTTGTTTTATATTAATTTCCCTATTGACACATGTCCTCATGTAAAAATATTTAACTTTTTAAATTAATTTAATTATGATTATTCACCCACACACTTGTCACACTCTTCCCAAATTGCACAAGTAATTACCATTTTTATTTTATTTAAAAAGCCAATTTCCCTCACATTCCCCAATGTGTTCCTATTTTTGCTCTTAGTTGTCCCTTAGTTCCCCAATTTCTCATTTAATGAGTGTCTCCTAACTAGATATTAGTTAGAGTTTGATTAAGATTTTTCTTTTAGTTAGACTTAGTGGTAGTTTGACTCAAGATGTTTTTCTATGTGTACAACTATTCTCTCATATTATTATTTCTTTCTATTTTAAAAATCCCTCTTATTAATTTCATGCACACATGTGAATTTTATCCAACCTTTAATTTTATTCCCCTTTTTCCTAGAGTTTGATTATATCCTCAAATCTTTTAACTTTTGTCATAATTTATTTAATATTTTAACTAGTCCCTTAAGTAAACTTAGAATTAGACTTAGTCTAGACTTAGGCTTAGACTCTTGTTAGGCGACGGGCCCTTCAAGACACACCTCCGTGCTCCAAGGGTGCCATTCTCCTTTGACTTGTTTTGGAATTTTTTCAGACCCTTGGAGTCAACTCTCCATTCGGTTGACCTTGTGAGAGACTATGGGCTCATAAGGAATAAGGATTATGCCTTATTGTGTGCCCCTTAGGAATCTTGGTGAGCGACTGTCTCAGTTCTCCCTTATGAGATCGTGGACTATAGTTGTCCCACTAGACCTTGACCTGATTGACTATTCGACATCGTAGCTATTGAATGTGATGGTCCATAATGTGGATTGGCTCCACGATGAGAGCACCCTCGTCCGACACCTGCAAAGAAATCATGTCAATAACATGTGGCATATCACTAATATAATGTTGTAAAACAAATACATGGAATACATCATGCATACGCCTCAAAGAATCAGGAAAGGATAGTCGATAACCCACGAGTCCCTTCTTTTCCACAACCTCAAAAGGTACCACAAATCTAGGAGAGATTTTATCACCCTTTCCAAACTTGATTGAACTCTTGCGTGGTTTTACCAGCAAGAAAACTCTGTCACCAACTTCATAATTGTGGTCAACGTGATGCACATTGCCATAACTCTTTTGTCGATCATGCACTTCTTTAATCCTTTGTCTTATCGGTTTCATCTATTCTTCCATTTCTTGGATCACTTACAGTACTACCAAAACCCTATCCTCAAGTCGATCCCAACTTAATGACATCCGACATGGTCTCCCATAAATAAACTCAAATGGTGCCATCTTAATTGTACTCTGGTAATTGTTGTTGTATGCAAATTATACCAATGGAAAGAAGTATTCCCAAAATTTCTATTGGTCCATTACATAAATACACAACATATCCTCCAAGATCTGGTTCATTCTTTCTGTTTTTCTGTCTGTCTCTGGGTGATATGTTGTACTAAAGTTCAGTTGCATTCCCAAGGCCTCTTGGAAACTGGCCCAAAATCATCCTGTAAACACCGATCCTCGATTGGATATGACCCTTATTGGTACACCATGTAACCTTACAATGTCGTTGCTGAATACTCTAGCTATGTCTGACACTTGATACATTGTACATACTAGAATAAAGTGTGCACTCTTCATCAAAGTGTCAACTAACAAAAAAATTAAATCATGTCTCCTCGTTGTCAATGGTAATCCAACAATAAAATCCATCGAAATGACTTCCCATTTTGATTCGAGAATAGCGTGTGGTTGTAGAAATCATGTTGGATGTCTATGCTCAGCCTTCACTTGTTGACATTCTATACATCTCGCCACGTAACTAACTATGTCCACTTTCATCCCTTTCCAAAAGAATAAAGGCTTAAGGTCTGCCTTCATCTTCGTGACTCCCGGATGAGCCATTTAAACTGCTCGATGAGCTTCGCTTAGGATCAAACTTCTTAATTTTTCATTAGGAGATATGTAAATTTTTCCTTTAAATCTCAACAATCCGTCGTTGTCCAAAGAAGAACCTTCAAACTTTGGTACCATCATGGTATTTTTTCCGGTATTAGCCTTAACTTCCTTGTACCAATCATTGTCAATTTGTAGAGCTAGAATATTTTCTCACAGATTCATCTTAAGAGGTATTACCGAGAATATGCATGGTCTCTAAATCAAAGCATCTGCCACTATGTTCATCGTTCCCTTAATGTAAGTAATCTCAAAGTCGTATTCACTAAGTGATTCTGACCAATGCCTTTGTCGCTCATTTAAGTCACTCCGTGTAAATATATTATGCAATCCATAGTGATCTATATTTAATTCAAATTCCCATCCAATCATATAATGTCTCCATACTCTCAAGGCACATAGAATTGCTAATAACTCCAGGTCGTGTGTTGCATAGTTTTCCTCATGTATTCTCAATTTCCTTGAAATGTAAGTGATCACTCAACCGTCTTGCATCAAAACTCTGCCTAAACCTTCCTTGGATGCGTCTGTGCATACCAATAATTCCTTTTCCATGTCGGGGACTTTTAGTATTGGTGTTGTTGTCAACAACTCTTTAATATTTTGAAATGCTTCTGTGCATTTCTCTGTCCAATCAAACTTCTTTTTTTTCTTTTGCAATTATGTGATCGGATTTACTATCTTCGAAAAACCTTCAACGAACCGTCAGTAATATCCTGTTAAACCCATAACGCTACGTACTTCTTGTATGTTCGTCGGAGCTGGCCATTCGATAATAGCCTCTACTTTTGATGGATCCACAACAATACCCTCTCCAAATATGATATGTCCCAAATAATGAATCTTTGATTGGTAAAAAGAAAAATTCGATAGCTTCTCGTACAATTTGTTTTCTCTAAGACACTATAGAACCAATCTCAAGTGTTCGTCATGCTCTTCTTTCGTCTGAGAATAAATCAATATTTCATCAATAAATACTTGAACAAACATGTCCAAGTATTCACAGAACGATAAAATTGTAAACTGATAGTGTCTGAATCTCGTCTTAAATGCGGTCTTAGGGATATCCTCACTAGTAAATTTCGATCATTTTGTGACGACCATTTTGACACTCTTGCAACGTTATGTCGTGGACATTGCGACGAATATTGGGCCCCAAAAACTTCGCTTCACGTTTCGTGGCAAGTGCGACGAACTTGGGATATCGTCGCAAGAGCAATGACCCAAGGAGGTCATCGCAAGCAAGATGAACTACGGTGGTCATCGCAAGAGTGACGAACGGAGTAGGTCGTTGCAAGAATAATGACCTAGGTAGCTCGTCACTAGAGGGACAACCTAGGGCGTTCATCACTAGAGGGACAACCTAGGGCACTCGTCGCAAGAGAGACGACCGGAGTAGTTCTTGTGACAAAATATTCAAGGATAAGGTATCATCAATGGTAACGATTGTTCGTCGCAAGAGCGACGAAGCCTCGATAGTTGCGAAAAACTATCAATACTATCGACGATTGTATTTGTCGCAAGAGAGACGACCAGAGTATTTCTTGCAATGAACTATTCAAGGATAAGGTATCGTCGACGGTAATGATAGTTCGTCGCAAAAGCGATGAAGCCTCAATAGTTGCGACAAACTATCAATATTATCGACGATCTTATTCGTTTCAAGAGCGATGAAATATATATATTTAAAAATAATAATAATAAAGATTAATGCAAGAGAGTGCCTTTAAGGGTTATCAATTACAGTATCTCCATAACATATGGGTCACTAGTAACTTGGTTCTAATTCCAACGTAAGTGATATGCTTCACACTAGATATGTAGAAACAGTATGTACATATGAATAGTGATCAATGGTTATATGATATGGTCTTGTGATATGTTTTTCTCTTAATCTATTTTATAGATTGTAGTTGCACCAATTCCATTTGAGGTAGAGTGGAGGTTCCATTTTTGTATTGGGTCATCTAAAGGATCAAAATAGGGATATTACACATCAAATGTAGAATGGTGATGCCATTTCTGCATTGGGTCATAAAAGTGATCTTGAGAAATATTGAAGAAGGTATAGTCATTTTAAATAGCAAATTCAAAACCATATCTTCTTAAAGGATCTCCATTGAAAATTAAGATAAATATTAAAAAACCTATTTCTATTTTGAGTCTTCCCAAGAAAGATGTATTATGTAGGAAAATATGATGCTTGCAGTATAGAAGAATAGATAAACATAGTAAGTTGAAATTTCCAAAGTTTTTGAAAAATTGTTTGTTATACCTTAATTTAAGGAATGACGCTAGCATATGGAGAATTTCACTCTATGGCCTCTACATAATGTTGACTCCACTAATTTGGGTCATCATTGATTTTTAAAATGTATCATTGTTACACAAATATATAATTTAAATATGTTTTGGTTGGTTATCCTTTGGGATGTAGAGACTTTCACTAGGGAAATGATAAGGCTTAAAGGAACATACACATGATATAATGCATATGCACTATAAGACACATATGTATTATATCTTATAAGTGTTACACTATACATAAAAAGCAAAATGTAAAAGGGATCTATTGTTTTATCATTTTAACATGTTTTTGGGAGAGAAAATGTAAAGGAGAAATGACACAGAGCCATTTTGGATAATGCCAACCGACCATCCCTCAATGGCATGACCATCCAATCAGTCCTAAAATCATTTCAGTGGATGAGAATTAGATAATAATTCCTAGTAAATAAGGATGGAAACAATTTCATTTTTGTGGAAAACATTATTGAGGTAGGGTTTTTTCTTTTTATTTTTCCTAAAATCATTCACTTTCTTTTCTTATTGATATTAGAATGATGTTTTGTGTTTAATAAAAGCAATATGTTTGTCATAAATAGTCATATTTTTTTGTTTCCAATTGAAAATCCTCAAAACCAAAACCTTGAAAATACTAATTTTCAATATCCTAACCGTCAAAACATGGATCCTAGAAATAAAATACAAAACCCTCCAATCTAGGATGAAGAAAAGTAAACCCAAAATACTAAATATCCAAACCCTTCTCAAGACTGCAATGTTGGGAAACTGGCATAAATGACAACTTCGAGAGGTCTAAGTGTTATGTTTAGAGAGGGAGACCATTTCCATCACTTGCTTGGGAAAACACTTGATTTATGATTAACAATATTGTGAATGCCCAAGGATATTCATTCAAATGAGTTATTCTATTTGTATGAGTGTATGGAAAGATACCAAATTTTATTCTAATGTTTTCTATGCAGATTGATGGTGATTACATGCCAACATCTATCAATCTGGTCATTTTGGAGCCCTAACATGACTAATAAGTAATATTTGTTTCATATGTTTTATTGCGTCATTATTCAAATTTTGATTTTTAAGTATTTAAGTTATTTGATTGACTCTTGCACATCCACAAAAATAATCTACCATTTCATCAATTATGGTATCATCTTACATTGATGCAACTAACATTGTTGCAATTGATGTTTCCTCTACTAGCATGGAGCAAGAATTGATTGTAGAGTAGGTTTTGATATCTAAGGTAGCTAACTCCCACTTTCAAACAACAGGTCATTCTAAATTACTTCTAATGTATTATTTTCATATATGTTGGAACAACATCATATGTAGGTTTATCACACCTCTAGATCTTCTAGAGATAGTCAGTGAAAAGTTGAAAATCAACTAGGAGAGTTGACATAGTGGTTGACATGGCATTCAACTAGTTGGGTAGTTAAACCAAAGCAAGTGACTAGTGCATAGAAGAAGGTAGAATTCAAGGACTTCATTATATTCTCTCACCAATCTAAGTGGACCTTGTCTTCTTCACTTGAAGGGATTTGGGTACATCTTGGTGTTGTATAAGATGACCTTAACCATTGATCTATAAATAAGAATGTGATATGTATTGTGTATGGAAATCATTTGGTTTCGTATACTTATATGTATGTTGAACTATTTTCAATTAGGATCAAGTGTTGTGACAATGTATTTAAATGCCTCCTCTTATTGGAATACCTAGCTCTATGATCTGCATATTTCCCTAGTTCTCCAACATGATATTGATGCTATTGGTTTGAGATATATTCAAATTTCTATTAGTATTTGGAGGTTTTCAATTGTATGTCCTTCTATCGAGTCAGATATATTTGGTAGATTGACTCAGGGTTTCAGAATTCAAATAAGCTTATTACAATTTCAATTTCAGAGTGCCCGTTAATTACAAAAGCTTTAGTACTCATATCTCTAAGCTTGTATGTTATAGTGAACCCACTATTTATTATGCATAATATATGAGACCGTATTACTTATGGACATGAGGTAATTAAGCTATAATGTTACTAATGGTACTAATTATGCCACATGCTTAAACTAGCGCTTATATGGGAATAGTGTTACTTGTTACTCGACATGATGAGATTCACTAATGAAGCTTGTATTCAATGGAATCACTACTCCAATAGATGGTACAAGTAGAAATTTGTAACTATTACTATACATGCTTTGTAATCTCAATGTTGTAACCTTAGACACGGTGGTTGTACTTCACCTATGTCCTAAGTTGAACATTGTTATAATGGGTTTCATTAATTCCATCTTCCATTATGTGTAAACTAATTTTATCTCATTATAAGCTTGTAACCATTTACACACTAGTTCCAATCACGTAAGCTATTCACATAATATTTACTATGATTGTTTACAAGTAAGTGGAAGAGTACTATCACAACTAGTTAACAAAGGTTGATATCAAGCAATAGAGTGTACACGTTATTTAAATAGTAATACATATTCCATAATCAATCACACTCGATATACTAGTACTCTAAGTTGATACAATGGAGTTACTAGTACATATTCCATGTGCTTCTCTTATTCCTTACCAGTCATCAAGTTATCATGTTCTTCTACTTGGAAGTGGTATCTATATCTCATTCATTTCAAATACTCTATTTCATAATTATGGTTATGATTATACTATGATATCCAGGGGATTACTTATACACAACCACAAAAAACCAAGTTGAAGTATTAGATTAGTTGTGTGAATCATATGATATGATGAACTAAAGGGAATCACATATCCTATATACTTGGGTGTGGTTCATTGTATAGAATGACTGGCCCCATAGTGGCCCACAAATGATGGTAATGTAAAAATAAATAAATAAAAGGAACCTTAAGAAGTCATAAAAAGAAGAAAAAAGACAAGACATATCTGATCTTTGATATTCTAATGTGTAGCATTACATTGATACAACATCTAGAGCATATGAAAATGTGTGAACTGCATACTGTATAAAATAAAAACATAATTGTATTTAGTTTTTAGTAAAAACAAAAAAATACTTTTAAGACATGTCAATAGATCCTAAAAGAAATTAAAACCGACAAGATTGCAAATAGTAAACACCATTGATATTATTTTTTGTAAAATCCATATGAGAGGAGATTAAATAGTGAAACACACACACACACACACACACACACACACACACACACACACACACACACACACACACACACACACATAAATCTCAGATGCGACGACCTGAATAATATCCTCTTGGTTTTGAGAATAATTTATTGGAGTCAGTTGATCTTGGAGAAAACCTCCCTCAATCTGAAGGAGCAACAACGAAGTCAACATTGACTATGTTGTTTGGATCGAGAGAGGTTTGCTCCAAGAATAAACAACTCCAATAATTTTTTATCTACTGAAGAGGGCCAACCACGTGAAGGTGGAATCGCCTATGGCTCCCCCCCCTGTTATCGGACTAATCGGTAGGTGCGGACACTAACAGATCTCCCTAGATCCACCTGGATCTAGAAAAAAACAGGACAAGACATGACTCTTCCCCTAAGTTATGACCATTGAATTAGCTAATAGGGAGGAACAAGTGACATACCTTTGTATTGCTTTCTAGGGTCTTTATTTCTCCTGATTCACTCTGGCGCTCTCGTGAGGTCAAGACCAAGACAACACAAACCAACCAAAGTGAAGATAGCAAAATATATTCAATCGTCAACTTATGTGTATGATCAAGGAATTACACAATAAAGTAAGAATGACTTTATGGGAGAAGGACATGTTGTTGTATCATATTAATCGAAAGTAGAAGATACAACCTGATCGCCTTGATGTTGCAAGCTTCCTTTCGGTGGCTCTTGGTTCCAACACACACACTTGCTCGATCCTTGTATGAAAAAGATCCAATTTCTCTTGATAGACTTGCTAGAGTCTCCAAGCTTCTGTTCAAGCTAGGTCCTTCACACAATTCCTTCACCAATTCTCCAATTAATCTTGCTTAAGATTTTCCATGAGAATCCCATCAATATATAGGAGAGAATGAGATGGTTACTTGGATAAGAAATATCCCACAATATCAGGGAAATCAGTAAAAATATAACCATTTGAATGCCAACCCATTCTCTAGAAGATTCCATTCTAGAACCATCGAGACTCCATCTTTTTTCAAACTTGAGAATAAGTTCTCACCCTAGATATGTAGCACAGTGCAAGAAGTTCACACCCTAGCTGAAGGTAGCCTGTGAGAATGGGTCATTCTCGCACCCTAGGATATAAGCAACCTGCAAACTCTCTTCAAAAATATGTTTTCTGGGAAGAGATGAATGTCACTTTTCTCAGGAGAAAGTTCTTATTAGGAGCCTAAGTACACCATCACCAATACACCATAAAGATGACCAAAATCATGGGTAACAC
>ML808425.1:58253-85972 GCA_009831015.1 Picea engelmannii
AAAAAATATTAAATATATATGGCCAATTTTTAAATATCATTGAATTAGTTCATTAATATTAAAAAAAAAACTCTACAATGTAATTATTTAACTAGTCCAATAGTCGATGCCATTGCAATGGCTTCCCTGTTCCCCTAATCTTCAGGTCGAGGAGGCTCAACTACGACATTCTCTGCCATTGAAATGACAAAACTTATAAGGACAAAATTGTAATGTATAAGTAATAAAAATTAGAAGTACGAAATTATTAAGTATATGATTAATATACAACCATTTTACTGTCGTGGGCCTCAGTCATAAGAACATCTTGGGGCTGCACCCCACTAGGATGGGGCTACTAGGGAGTACCATGATCTTCTGGACGCACTGCACTATCAATGCTCTGTTGTCCAACACTAATGGTTTTGTAGATAGTGATACTCCCCTGATTAAAACAAAGTAAGACATTAAAGTTATGGACGATATCAAACATTTACGTATTTTATAAGTAATGAAAGGTTAATGTGGACTAATTTTTATTTACCTTATCCTACAAACTAGATCTTTGGGTTTTCCCCATGCTTTTCCTCACCTAGATATCAATAAACCTCCTACAATATCCATAGAGATTCTTTCTATGGCATGTGTGACCCAAGTTTCTACTTACTTAGCTTGTTAGTGCTAGAAGGAAAACAATGTCTTATGTACTTAGAAGTTTGTCACCAATACACATACCTCCATAAACTCACCATGGTATTCCCAACTCCTAAATTTCCAACAATTATTGAGGTACACTACAAGGAGAACACCTTCTTGCGAAGGTTTTTATGGAATCTTCCTGAAAAATCTATACCTTCTCTGTTTATAGCGGAGGTAGGCGGCTTGAGGTTTTTGTGGAGGTTTTTTTATTGGTGTGACTTTAAGGTAGATATGCATTGGTGTGAACATGAACAATAAAGCACCGGTGTATTAATGTTTGAAATCACCGAAATACTTTATAATAAAAATTACACACAGTGATGTCGTTGAACATTACGCACCGGTGTGCCTCACTGTCATCATGTGCACTACGGTAGGGTAAATAAATAAAAAAATACCAAAGAAATTTTCATTGTTACAATGCATCCTCTGATTCCAAACTATAAAGAAAACATCGGTGCTCAGCATCCTTCCTAAGACGCCATGTTTTCGGTGCTCTACAATGACTTGGATAGCTCCATTGGTAGATTCCACACATTTCCAAATTTTGGAAATTACCATGAATTTTCATTTCCTCTCAATGGTGAAATCATGCCTCCTTAGGACATAAGAGACCAGGTAAATTCTTTATTACCTTCCTATTTTCATTTTCATCCAATCAAAATTTGAATTTAGCTTGAAATTTGACATTTTTTTCAATTTTTTTTCAATTTTGAGCAGTGCGCCTAAATGCTTCGAATCGCCCCAAAGTGGTGTGTACTATGTTAAATTTACAGTGAGAACCACCATCAGTGTGTCTCATATATATGTATGCATCGGTATCATTCAAGCAATATTACCACCATAAATTATAAAAAAAAGTGGTGCGTCCTTCTGAATGCCTCGCAACAGACGCATAATTGGATTCAACCTACACCAGGACTTTCACTTAATTAACCACACCACTAATTTAATGATTTATAAAATTTAACATAGTGGTGCAACCTTTTTAACCAACCACACCGGTGCGTACATGAAAAATAAAGCATCGGTGTGTCAATATTCAAAATTACACGCACTGAATAGATGGCACCGATGTCATTGAACATTATGCACTAGTGCACCTCACTGTCATCAGGCACACCGTGGTAGGGTAAAAAAAAAAATACCAAACCAGTTTTCATTTTTACAATGCATCTCGTGCTTCCAAACTCCTAAGCAAGAACTGGTGTTCATCGTCCCTCCTAAGATGCCTTATTTTTGGTGCTCTACATCGACTTGGATAGCTCCACTGGTAGATTCCACACATTTCCAATTTTTGGAAATTACCACGAATTTTAATTTCCTCTCAATGGTGAAACCATGCCTCCTCGGGACATAAGAGGCTAGGTAAATTGTTTATTAACTTCCTATTTTCATTTTCATCCAATCAAAATTTGAATTTATCTTGAAATTTGGCATTTTTTTCATTTTTTTTCAAGTTCGCACGGTTTGCCTTAACATTATGGCTCACCCCAAAGCGGTGCATACTATGTTAATTTCATAGTGAGCATTGCAATCGATGCATCTCATATATATGTATCCACCAATGTCGTTCAAGCAAGAGCACCGTGATAAATTATAAAACAAAGTGGTGCATCCTTCAGAACACCATGCAACCGGTGCATAATTGGCTTCGATCCGCACCTGTGCATTTCACTTAATTAACTACACCAATAACTTAACGATTTATAAAACTTAACGTAGCGGTGCAGGTATTTTAACCAAATGCACTGGTACTTTTTACAGAAACACATTGAGACATATATTGCTTGACTTGGCATAGTGAGGCATCTCATTGGACACCTCACTCTCAGTGCTCTATCCTTTACAATGCACCATGGAACAAAACATCGGTGATCCACTATCACGGTGCCACTGATGCGTTAATAGTAACAAACCGCATCACTTAAGCTACGATAATGAAATTTAACCTAGTGATTCCCATTAGTCCAAAAAACGCATCGATTTTATAAAGACAACGACACCGGGGCAGATTTTTAATAATCAATTCGAGAAATGCGACTTATTAGACGCACCGCAACAATTTTTGGCGGTGCAACAATAATCATGGTGCACTGGTGCATAAAGGTTAAACATATGCACCATGACATGTTTTTAAAAATAAACATTATGGTTCATCTTTTGCAAGGCCCCATTAGAGGTGTGTTAGTAATACAATGCACTGCTAGACATCATGTTGGTGGTCTGGTAAAACTGACGCACCTGTGATTTCAGTTTAAAAAGGGGCATCGTGGATTTACGCGCCATAAATTTTAGCATTTTGGTGCATCTTTATTAACGAAATGAACCGGTGTGGTTAAAATAACTAAACCGACACGGTTAAAAGCATTGAGTTGGTGTGAAGCATCCTATGGGACACACCGCACAACTACTTAGTGGTGTGACAAGAAACGTGGCATCAATGCATATTAGTAACAGAACTACACGACGGTGTTGTTTGTCTAATATATCACATCATAATCTGTGTGTATGTGTTGTGTTCGGTGCACCGATTGCTTTTTAAGATTTTTTTGCAAAGAAAATGACTTTTAGATTTTTTTTAAATACATGTCATTTATATATGTATTTTTTCTAATTTCAATTTATATATATATATATATATATATATATATATATATATATATATATTCCTAACAATATTTATATGTGAATTAGAGACAGTCACGATGAGAGGAGGAGCATCAACAACAACAAGTCAAGACACACACATTTGTGTGTGAGTGGGAGGCCAAGGAGAGGGAGAGGGAGTTGTTGCCTTGCCCTATTTTATAGCCAACATAGAACCTTTTGATGTATGTTTGCCACCTGAAGTTTTATCAGGAGGGTACATTCCTTAGGGGGAACTCTTTGTTGTTACAATAGTTGATCCATTGTTCGGATCATGGGAGACAAGGGTTCAAGGTCGGTCCCAATCTGTGGTATCATCTCATGGAGGAGAATGTTTATTTCATCATTGGGTTGTCTAGGAGGGGGGAGTATATGCCCCATTTCCTTGCGCTACCACCTGGAGTTGTAGGTGAGACCCAGTTGGCATATGTTCAAAGATATGTTTTTATGCATGTTCATTCGACTTCAGAGTTCCAGGTTCATGGTGGTTAGTTGCAGATAACTTAATTTGAGAGAGAGGACGTTAGGTGTCTGAGTCTTATGCTCTCGATATTGTCATAGTATAGCGTTGATGGGAAGCATATTAGTTTCTCTATGTTGTATTATGTAGATATTTTATTGCAAATGCCCTGATTGATTAGGTGGGCAGATATATTTTTGAGACAATTTTGTCATGCATTAGATCATTGTCGTGTTGTTTTTTCTGGGACAATATTCCTCCCGTTCACGTCAGAGTTATATACATTATTTTTTTTAGAGGTTTCATGCCACTCGACCAGTAGTACCCTGCTTTCCTGCTAGGCCTATGTTTGATGTGTGTATGAAAATGTGGGGGAAGTTGATTCCCAAGAGGGGCCAATACAAGTTTCCCATTTCTCTGGTCGGTAGGGATGTATGTGATTTATTGGCTAGCAAGGACAATCATGTCCTCTATATTACAGAGTACCCGTATGCAGGGATGGATTGGAGAGGATGTCAAAACCTCTGATTTACAGCCAAGGAGCCACCAGATGAGAGAGGTATCATTATTATTATGTTTTGATCAATCTATTTGCATATTTTTATGTCTTATTTAATGCACATGTAATTTATTGTAACATTTTGTTTCAATTATCTTATCGTTATTATCTATTTTTTTGCAGATATTGGAAGATATGTTGGGGATAAGCCTACCCAACATGAGGATGAGGTGATGGAGGAGGAAGAGGACCAGCCTCCAATAGTACAGAGACCCCACATGCCATGAAGACCATATATGAGAGTCTGACTAGAGGTGGCATATCAACTATGTCGTGTCATGACTAGTCACAGAGTGGTACCCGCACCCGTTAGAGACATTATGGGTACATTATCTCTTTATTATATAGAGGCATTTGTCATGTGACATGATGATGTTGATGCGACATATTTTTGGTGTTGTCGATCTCATTGAGACGTTGAAGGGTTCTACTCATGATCACACTACATCTAGCTCATCACCAAAGTCATCTACATCCTCTACTTCACCACATAGTCCTCCTCCTCTTCCCGATTCTCCTCCACATGAGTTGGTTGCACCATAAACCAATATTTTTGCTTCTACTCCACATGTGTATGAACCTGCATCCACCTCCTCCTCCTCCTTCTCCTCATCCTCCTCATCCACATGTGCCACCATATTCTACTATTCCTCCCCCTCCTCTTCCACTTGTGTCACCATCCATCAATCATTGTCTTTATCTTAGTCCACATTGTCATTGTCCACCAATCCCCCTCCTCCTCCTCTTCCTCCACACGTGTCACAAGATTTTGATGCTTTGGACACTATGTTCACATCGTGTAATGTTGCACGTCTTCATGATATTGATATAGAGACATTTGACATTCCACTTTTTTCGACATTTATTTCTGAGATAGTTGTTCTTGATAGAGGCTCTACCTTTGGTAGCAGAGACATTTATGGCTCTGGTGGTGGACCTAGCTAGTAGTGGTATTGATTGACATTTATATTGATTGTTTTATATTTGACTTGAGATCTATATATGACATGTTTATTGTAGATTTTGTTGAGATGTATGTTTGGCATGTATATTCATATGTATATTTCTCATGTATATTATTTTTTTCATATAATGTTGTGGTTGTTGTTTTTGTTTGATTTGTAAAATGTGTTATGAGTATGCTAATGACAAACATTGTTAATGATTTCTCTATTTTTAAGTGAAATTTGATATGTAACACTCATTTAAATTTACAGTTGTCATATAATGTTTAACTTTACTTTTATGAAAACGTTTAATTTGGATTGTGATTGTAAAATCTTTTTTTTTCTTTGGAATAGATCCTGGGGAAACCCATCGGGCACTTCCCCTCATTTCAAGGATGGTATCCGTGGTAAACTAGATTTTGTAGAAAGTCGAGGATTTTCAATAGCTTTTTCATTTAAGAGTTCAACATGTCACTTGCAGGAATTGAACATGGGTGGGGGGGAAACACCCCTCAAAACAAACCACACAGGCTAAACCCAATCGACTTGTGATTGCAAAATTTATAACTATTAATGTCATATAATGTTTAATTGTTATTCAAGGTGAATTGTTTGTTGTTCAACAAGATACAATATGTTGATTAAACGTGTTTAGAAACAAAAGTACTTGAATATGATGAGTGAAATGACTGTGATTTGAATATTTATGTCTTTTTCATATATTATAATAATAACAATATAGCATAATTATTCAACAACAATGATGATGATGATGTAACAATAATATTATTTTTTTTATTTTTATTATTCAAAGATTACAAGACACAGTTATAATATAATTTCTTACTAAAATCACAATTATTATATTTTATTAATATTTCATTTTTACAAAAAAATTATTAATTTACATTATCCAACTATTATAATATATGAAATTTATTCAATTAAATTTAAAATACTAAATATAAAGAATAATAATACATTTTGATCTATATACACTTTTGATGAAATGGTTTCACAATTTTTTAATCTAATACAAATTTTATGAATCTTCTATTAAAAAATAATATCACCCAATATTTTATAATTAGTATTTTAAAAATTCATAAAATTGACAAAGATTTCTATACTTTTAGATAAGTATGGATCATTAAAAATTTCCTTAATTCTGACTAGGCTCTAGAAAAAGACTCTTTTAAAATTTCCATTTTCTTCCTCTATTAACACGTATTTCAAGGAGAATGTAAAAATAATGATTAATATAAGTTTATATGATCATAAAACTAAAGGATAGGTGAAGGCCATGATAGTTGCAGTAGTTAAGGTGGGGAATGTCATCAAGGTTGGTAATGCCAACACCACAAGTGTAGATATTGCACAAAGTTATTTTGTTTGAATTGTCCTTAGAAGTTCCATCAAAATAAGTAAACATTTATTTGAATTTCGATTTTTTCAAACAATAAAAATTTTGAGGTTTCAATATTTTTTAATATCTTCATTTTTTGTTAAAAAAATAATAATTTAAAATAAATATTTACTATTGTATGTCACCAACTTTGTGATATCTCAATTAATGCTTGGTACTTCAAAGGTTAATATAAACATATTTTAATACAATACAACATAAATTTGTTATAATAAACAATAAATATGACAATAAAAATATATCGAAACCACATCTTATGTGTGTACTATTTAATGTATTTTCAATATGGTGGTTGTAAATGGTTGTTAGCTTTTTATATCCAACATAATTATAAAATGAATAAAAAAAAACATAATTGTCCATTATTGATACCCATAATAAAATGACACATCCATAATACAAATGTCCAAACAAATCATTTACAAATCAGTCTTTGTTGCCATCACCCTGATTATCTTCCTTTCTTGGCATTATAACATTGTTGTTCTCAAAAAGATGTTTAAATCTCAGATCATGTCTCAGTATGAACCACCAATCCCCATCCAATATATTTGGGTAAAAAAACATTTGGTTGCAATGTTTTGGGAAAACATAAGGCTCCTTACTTTCAACCCACATTTTTTTAGAGTTAATACATATTAGCCCACTACCACGATCTTTCTTTACATTTCTCTAGTCAAAGGTATCCCACCACTTGCAATAAAAAATAACGCATTGAAACGATGAGAAGTCCACTTGCATGATCTCTTGTATCTTTTCAATGTAACATAGCTTCCCCTCTATTAGTTTTTCATCATGATGGCTACGATGACTAGATTGGTTGAACTCAACCTCCACTCCACAATCTTGTGTGATGTGTCCATCATCAACATACTCAGTGTGAAAATGGTGTCCATATGTCAACATAGATGGGAACAAATGCACTTGTAAAAATGCGAACAAAGGATGATGTTGTATGTCTAATACCCAAAGCATTAATAAAAACATAATATGTGTTACAATTCAAATGTGCAATATTATAAATAAAACTTGGTACTCAGAGAGGTTATTACAAAGTTGTTGCACCTAATCCCTATGTTTAGTGCATCCAGATCTTCTCCATGTGGGTTACAACCAAACAATGCATATTTATCTTGTATCTGGTCAGCCACCCCACTGTTGGGACATATTTTTGGCATATTTTATTTTAAATGATCAGGATAAGGCATGATTGTACCATTAAACCTTTGGAATGCTTTCGTGTCACTGTCACATTTCATTCTTTTCTCTCCGTACAATGTGACCCATGGTCACGTTACCTCGAGGTTGTAAAGAATGAATTTATTGATGGCATCCATTTCTAAATTCATTGATGTATACAAAAAATCAAAACGAATAGCATGAGATCAAATATATATTATCAACTTAAAGAACAAATGTATTGATAAAATTTATAAATCCGTTGATGTATAAAAAAATTCAAAACAAATAGCATGGGATGAAATATATATTATCAAGTTCAATGTAAACAATTTATTTGTACTAAATTGGCAAAATATAACTGACTTACTGTTTATCAAGCACCTTTTTCCATTTTTTTGGAGTAGCTCCCCTTCCCTTTTGTCCTCATATTGATGGTCGTCACAAACGATTTCCCCTACTGTGTCGTTAATTTGATTTATGTACTCATTGGCATAATAGAATGACTCATATAATATGTACCCCTCTTCCATAGAGCCCTCTAATTTTCCCTTTGTTGAATAAACCCCTTCAATTTTTTCGTGTACCTCTCTAAGAAGAACATCCAACGACATGAGAAAAACCCATCTAATTCAACCTCATCATCTAGGTCAATTAGAAGATGGACTTGAAAGTCCATAAAACTCATGGGAAATTCCTTCTCAAACATACAAACAATCTATGTTATCTCTCAATGCCACCGTGGAATGATAGCCATATGAATCTCCCTTGATGTGATCCAATGTACAAGTGCAAATAATTTCGATATGGCATGTTGCAGGTCCTGGGGGAAATCATGGTTCACACAACTATGCATGAGAAAAGGATAATGGCACTACAAAATAGACATACACTCCATAAAACTATGAGTGCATAACATATTTTTACCAACGTCGATATAGAAGAAGAATCATGTATTCAACATACATACCCTTGGATGGTTCAGATGATCATGTCATTTCAACCCCGACAAATTCCATTTTACAATTAAGCAACGTCATAGAGTCAACCCATATAAAGAAGATTCATTCACACCCAATATAACATCCTTCTCCATATAAATATCATATTTCTTCAAAATACATGGGACGTCACATTTTTTAAAAGACCAAGAGGGACAAGCCTCTCCTCTAATTTCATTTCTTGGCCAATATCTATTTTTATTATTTGAAGCAATAAGATCTCTCCTGACAACCAATGTGTCACTTTTATTCCATGATATGTGCCTCCATAAAGAAGATGAAACATTTTTTAATATATGCATGGTATCTCGTGTTGGTTTTGGAGTCTGATTATCGTCTTGATCCAGAGGTTTGTTTCAGTCGTGCTTGGATCCCATTTTCTGATGGGGGGTGTGGGGGGGATTTTCCCCCGATATTGTAATCAAGGGGGTCCAGGGGGAGTGACGACAATTAATGGAGCGCCCCCTGGCGGGGGATTTGGGGGCAGCACCCCCGAAGCGAAATTTTGGGAAAAAAATTCCTTGTAAAATATTGTAATTTCGTAGTCAATCTGGACCGTTCATTATAAGGTCGCAAACATGATGGTAGAAGTTATGTTGGGGATTTTTTCCCTAGAAGGAAACCTTGTTTTCTACATGAGGGAGTTGTATTACAGCTGTGAGTGATAGTGAATTTTGTATTCTAAGAGAGGAGACTATGAGAGAAAGAAGAATAAGTTATAGCGGGTGTGTTGTAGGTTGTATCCCTTCATTTGTTGGACAATAATAAAGGAAGGACCTGGAAATTTCTTTGGTGGACGTATCCCACATTGGGTGAACCACGTATATCTGTTTCTCTATTATATTGTGTATCTTCTATGTTTTATTTCCTCATTTTTATTTTATTTTATTGCTCTGTGATCTTGTTTTTCTAACAACTAGTATCAGAGTGAAAGGTAACTCGCAGGAAAAGAGGGTTCGTAGTTTGAGTGGGAGAAATGGTGGAAGAGGGAAAGTTTAAGGTCGAGAAATTTAACAGAAAAAACTATCAGCTATGGAATATGCAAATGGAAGATTATTTATATCATAAGGATATATTCCTACCGTTGGGCGAAATAACAAAGAAGTTGATGGCCATGAAGGTCGAAGAATGGGAGCTTCTTGATAGAAAGGCATTGGAAACGATACGAATGAGTCTGGAAGCATCGGTGGCTTTCAATATTTCAAAAGAAAAGACAAGGAAAGATTTTATGGATGCATTGGCTAAACTATATCAAAAACCCTCAGCATCCAATAAGGTATTTCTAATGAAGCGATTATTTAATATGAAGATGTCATAAGGTGGGTTTCTCGTCAATCATTTAAATGAATTTAATACGGTTACTAATCAACTAAGTTATGTAAAAGTGGACTTTGATGATGAGGTTAGGGATCTTATAATCTTGTGCTCATTTCCAGAAAGTTGGAACAACTTGGTCATGGTTGTAAGTAACTTTTTATCTGGTTCAAACACTCTAACATTTGATGATGTTGTTGGTGTTATCCTTAGCAAGGAAATGTGATGGAAAAGCACAAGTGAGACATCAGGTAATGTGTTGACCAGTAGAACAGGGGAAGACACAAGGATAGAGGAAAGGGCTCACGGAACCGCGAGAATTCTAGGAAGGGAAGATCCAAATCCAAACTAGGAAAGATAGAGTGCTAGAATTATGGGAAGAAAGGACATCTGAAGAAAGACTGTAGAGCTCCAAAGAAACAAAGAGATGGACAGCAGGGAAAAAATCAGAAAGCAAATGTAACAGGTGATGTGTTACAATATTCTTTGATTCTTTCTGTAGATAATATTTCTGAGTCTTGGATAGTAGATTCAGGGACTTCATTTCATGCCACACCCCATAGGAAACATTTTCAAGATTATATTCAAAGTGATTTTGGACAGGTTCATTTGGGTGATGATGCACCATGCAAAATTGTTGGAATGGGAAAGGTACAAATAAATAAAAATAATGGAAACCAATAGTTGTTGAAAGAATTAAGACATGTTCCAATTCTAAGAAAAAACATAATTTTAACAGGGTAGTTGGAAAGTGAAGGTTGTATATCTACATTTACAGATAAGGAGTGGAAATTCACCAAAGGGTCACTGATGATAGAAAAAGGAGAGAAGGTAGGTACATTGTATTTATGTACTGGTAATACTAAATCTTCTATCTCTTTAGCTTATATAGGAGTGGATACAACACTATGGAATCATAGGATTTGACACATGCATGCGAAGGGGATGCAGATACTTCACAAAAGAAATCTATTGCCAAATCTTAAACAAATTGATTTGGATTTTTGTGAGCACTGTGTTTATGGAAAACAAAAGAGAGTCGGATTTATCATAATAGAAAAGGAAAAGAAGAGTGAAAGGTTAGAGCTAGTGCATGCAGATGTGTGGGGACCAGCTCAAGTATCATCTCTTGGTGGCTCTCGTTATTATGTTACTTTTATTGATGATGCAACTAGAAAAACTTGGGTTGATTGCATTCGACAAAAATATAATGTTTTTCACACTTTTAAGAAATGGAAAGCTTTGGTTGAGAATGAGATAGGAAAAAAGTTGATGTCTATCAGATGAGTCAATGGAGATGAATATTCTAACAAGGATTTTGATTATTATTGTTCATACCATGGGATTCATAGAGAGAAGACAATTCCAAGAACACCACAAGAAAATGGTGTGTCATAAAGGATGAATGTGACAATCATGGAGCGTGCAAGGAGTATGAGATTGCATGCAGGGTTTCCCTTACAGTTTTGGGCAGATTTTGTAAATATTGTTGTTTACTTAATAAATAGAGGACCTTCAAGATATTTGGATGGTGGCATTCCAGAGGAGGAATGGATAGGTAAAAAGGTAAACTATTCATTTCTGAAGACTTTAGGTTGTGAAGCATTTGTCCACATTGATAAAGAAAATAGAACAAAGCTTGAAGAAAAATCCAAGAAGTGTACCTTTATTGGATACAGTGTTAATGATGTTGGTTATCGCTTATGGGATTATGAAAATCACAAAATAATTAGAATTAGAGATTTCATATTCAATGAGAAGGTCATGTACAAAGATCAGCTGCAGGGAAAGAAACAGGAAAAAGAAAAACCAGAATACATAGTGCTTGATGAGATTATTGAAAACGAAATTCCAAAGGTACCAGAAAATCAAAATGCACAACAACAGGAGCCGCAGGTACCTCAAACTCTTGCAAGTGTTGTTAGAATATCTACCATGTTAAATACACCCCCTAAACGATACTCTCCTTCATTGCATTATTTATTGTTGATTGATTATGTTGAACCAGAAAGTTATGAAGAGGCAATGCAGGTAGACACTAAAAAGAAGTGTGAGTGAGGAATGAAAGAGGAAATGTATTCCTTGGTAAATAACTGGACTTGGGACTTGGTTCAGTTGCCTGCAAGAAAAATAACATTGCAAAATAAATGGGTTACAATTTGAAGGAAGAATATGGAAGAAAAAAGTGGTACAAAGCCAGACTTCTTGTAAAGGGATTTGCACAGAAGAAAGGTATATATTTTGATGAAATATTTTCTCTTGTTGTTAAAATGACTTTAATAAGGACTATTTTAAGTCTTGTGGGAGTAGAAGATTTGCATCTTGAACAGTTAGATGTAAAAAAAAATTTTCTCCATGGGGATTTGGAAGAAGAGATTTATATGCAGCAGCCACATGGGTATGAGGTCAAAGGAAAGGGGAATTTGGTATGCAGGTTGAAGAAGAGTTTGTATGGCCTAAAGAAAGCAACAAGGCAATGGTATTTGAAGTTTGACAGGTTTATGATAGAACAAGATTATAGTAGATGTCTTCTTTTTTTTTGACAAGAACGATTAATGGATTTTAATTAAGAAAGGTAGTGGCAAAGCCACTGGTTCTATTACAACTATGGGGAGCCACGCTCTACTAGTTGAATACAGTCATGGAGGCTATACTAACCTTTCAGGGGTGGGAAGTTTTACAAATTTATTTACAACAGAGGCTTCTATACAAAATGCAATTCTTACTGATAAATTGCAGAACTCCCTTTTGTGACTTGAAATGTTGATTTACTTCTTCGGATCTCGCTTCCATTCATTATTTAGCTGAGCCATTTTTTCCTCCAACTAGGTGATTTTGGTCTCAAATTCTTTCTTAGGGTCCTTGAGTTCTTTATGGAGTTTTTCGAGCTCCTCAGTGATCTCAAATTTTGTGGTGGTAATGTCTCCAATCTTCTTCCTACGTCTATGTCCAGATTTTGAAGAAAGTCCAACTGGTAGTTCATCATTTGCTTTAAATTGTCCAGAGCGACGTCCATTACGTTCAGCCTTTCTTTTGTTCTTGGATTTCTTCCCAAGCTGGAAGCAATCTTCGGTGACTTCTTCTCTTCTCCTTGTGACCTGTTGCTGCGCTCGATCCTCTCGTAGCTGGGCCGAATTCCTTCTTGGTTGTCTTTGCGTGAGGTTGGTATGGAGGGTTGAGTTCCTCTCCCCGATTTAAGCTCAGTATCCTCCCAAGTCAAATCCCCTAAATGATTCTCATGATCTGAAGGGGATAGGCGACCTGCTGCTCTGTCTCCTCCCCAAAGAAAATTAACGACCAAATGATGCATTGGGTTGTACCTTCTGTCCACTTGTGTTGTCCTGTTATGCTTTGGATTTTCTCAAATCCTTCTTTCATGCTGCCTTTCCCTTTCCAGCTCATGATTTTACTTTTTTTATGGGATTTATCCCTAGAGTCATGGAAAATCCACTGTGGACATTGTTCCCTTAAGTTGTATGGTTCCAGTAGTCAAGAGGACTCCTTTATTGGCCTTAGCGCCTTCTTGCTCGTTTAGGTTTCGTAGGACATGGTAAAGCTTATAAGACTGGAAATTCCCAATGAGGAGTTGGATTTTCTCCAGGAGGTTATTGATTTTTGCATTTTTTAGTTTGCTTTGGTGGATTAAGGCTTTGATTACTATCCGGAGTCCCCAATTATTACCAAATATTGAATGCTATGATTGATTGCTTGAATGAGCCCTTGCCAGAGGGCTAGGGATTCTACTCTATTGTTAGTTTTAGTTCCGAGCCCCGAGGTGAAGCTTAGCTTCATTGATCCGGTGGGGCTTTCTAGAATCCCTCCTCCACCTGCCAAGCCTGGGTTCCCTTTGGAGGCCCCATCAAAGGACAAAATGTGTTTCTTTTCCTTTGTCTTACAGTCTTCAAAATCTTGTTTCTCCTTTCGTATTTCCTAGGCTTCTTGGCTAGAGTTGTTGTTATTTTCTCTGACCTGGTCTTGAATTTTAAACTGCACTAACCATTGTTCCTCTTCCAACTCTAGCACGCTAGAATTTTTTGTTTGGCAGAAGTAGGGAGCACTTTCGCCAAAATAGGCTTGTATCTTGGTTGCAACTTGGGATGGACTTCTTTTGAGTTCCCTGAAAAGTCTATTGTTTTTCTCCAGCCATATTTTCCAGAGGATGAATTTGGGGAGGACTCTCCATAGAGTGGATATTTGGCCTTTTTTCTCATTCTGGAAAGGGTAGAAGGAATCCCAATTTTGGAAAAGGTTGCTCATATCTTGGGGTGTGATGACGGCACTCTGCAGTCCCAAAGCCAACTGCTAGACTTCTTTGGAGTAGGAACAGTTTAGTAGAAGATGGTTTATGGTTTATTCTACTTGAAGACAGAGTGGGCATCTATTGGGGCCTTCCCACCCCCTTCTTCTTAGGTTTTCTCCCGTTAGAATGCTTGTGTGAGCCAGAGTCCAAATAAACATGTCAATCTTTGGGATGGACTTGGAGGTCCAAATTGCTTTCCAAATTGTTGGGTTTGGAGGGACATTGGGGTGGGTGTTTTTGAGCTGATACCTTGCTACAGTGGTGTATGTCTCTGAGCTCGTTCCCCAACCTCGTTTGTCTTTTCCCCTTTTTTTATAGTAGATGTCATTATGATCATTGTGTTTATTTTAAAAGGCTAGAAAATGGAAGTTATATTATCTTGCTACTGTATGTAGATGACATGTTTGTTGCGGGGTCTTATATGTAGGATATAAATGTGCTCAGTAAGAAATTAGATAATTCATTTGTGATGAAGGATTTAGGTGCTGCAAAGAAAATCCTTGGTATGAGAATAACAAGTGACAGGAAAAATCGCAAATTGACATTGTCTCAGGGTGAGTACATAGAGAAAGTGTTGGAGAGGTTTAGAATGCATAATGCAAAACCAGCTAGTACACCTTTGGCCATCCATTTCAAATTGACCAAGGAAATGTGTCCCAAGACACAGGAGGAGATAGAATACATGTCCAGGGTCCCTTATTCATCAACAGTTGGCAACTTTATGTATGTTATGCTTTGCATAAGACCATATATTGTACATGCAGTGAGATTTGTGAGCATGCATATGAACAACATAAGTAAAGAACATTGAGAGGTAGTAAAGTGGATTCTCATGTATTTGAGAGGTACTAGTACTCACGCATTATGTTTTGGAGGTTCAGATATTATTCTACATGGATATGTTGATTCAGATATGGCAGGTGATAAATATAGCAGGAGGAGCACTACAGGGTATGTTTTTACTGTAGGTGGAACAATAGTAAGTTTCATTTCAAAACTACAAAAGGTTGTTGCACTTTCAGCAACGGAAGCAGAGTATGTTGCTACTACAAAGGTTGGTAAAGAGATGATTTGGTTACAGAGATTTATGGAGGAATTGTGAAAGAAGTGGGATAATAACAGGTTGTATTGTGACAGTGAGAGTGTTATTCATATTGTAAAGAACTCAACCTTCCATTCTAAGACTAAGCACATACAGCTCAGGTACCATTTCATATGATTCTTCTTGGAAGATGGACATTTGAAGTTGGAAAAGATACATACTATCCAGAATCCTACATACATGTTAACAAAGGTAGTAACCAAAGAGAAATTGATTTCCTGCTCAGTTTCAGTTGGTCTTCAATCATGAAGGTGAAGATGATAAATTTTCTAGGTCCAAGGTAGATCATAGTCTAGAAGGTACAGTAGCAGTGGAGTTATTTTGATCAATCTCCAAGTGGGAGATTGTTGATTGTGGAGCCTGATTATCTTCCTGATTCATAGGTTTTTTTCAGTCATGCTTGGATCCCATTTCCTGAAGGGAGGGTGTGAGGGGGATTTCCCCCAAACTATTTTCGTCAAGGGGGTCCATGGGGGGTGACAAAAATTAATGGAGGCCCCCCCTTGGCATGGGATTCAGGGGTAGCACCCCTGAAGAGAAATTTTGGGAAAAAAATTATTGTAAAATATTGTAATTTCGTAGTCAATATGGACCATTCATTATAAGGTTGCAGATCTAATGGTAGAAGTTATGTTGGGTATTTTTTCCCTAGAAGGAAACCCTCTTTTATGCATGAGGGAATTTTATTGTGGCTATGAGTTATAGTGAATATTGTATTCTGAGAGAGGAGACTGTGAAAGAAATAAGAGGAAGTTACAACGGGTTTGTTGTAGGTTGTATCCCTTCATTTGTTGGGTAATAATGAGGTAAATACTTAGCAATTTCTCTGGTGGACGTATCCCACACTGGTTGAACCCCGTATCTTCTATGTTTTATTTCTGCATTTGTTTTATTTTATTTCTCTACGATCATGTTTTTCTAACATCTAGTAAGTGGCCAATCTTAAGATGCTCCCAATATAGAAGCTCATAAAATAAAGATTAAATTTTCATCTTAATGGGCATTTTCTCAACATAGATTTCAAAAAATTCAAGATCATTGAACATAGGTTCCCCATTTGAATAAAAAAAATCTACCATTTTTCTCCTTCTCTGTGTCATATTCCCTATTCCAATATGTCAGTGGCATTATTTTAGGTCTCCAAGTTCTCTCTGGTGTCATTGAAAGCAAATGTGACTCTTCTATAAGGTTGGTCTTCTGGGAGGAATACCCTTGAATAGTTGTACACCTACTTCCGTAGGTGGTTGGACCACCTAGACTTTATAGAAGGTCCACAACATTTACATCCATGATACCCTTTTGTTACAAGACCTGCAATGTTATCATATACATAGTATGTTAGTGTAAAAAATATAGTTGCACCAAATGAAGTATGCCAAATAAAATTACAAATATAAACAAATCAATGAACATGCTTACCATAGAAAACTCTTAGTCTTGGATAATCATGCGTGGTGTACATACATACTCCATACAATGCAAACGACCTCTCCATTAGGATGGGTCTTGATACATCATATAAATGTATCCCTTCCCATAATTACTTAAATTCATCGATCAGTGGTTGGAGGTAGACATCCATTCTCTTCACTTTTCTTCTACCCAGAACTATAAGAGACAACATAAGATGTTCATTCTTTACATAAAACCATGGGGGGGTATTTTTATTGATCACTACCACTAGCCAAACATAATAGTCGGTGTTTTGGAGGGAATATGGGTTAACTCCATCCATAACTATGCTCAATTGGAGGCTATGTACTTCATCTTTGAATTTATCGGGCCATATATCATCTATATTCTTCATGGATATTGAATATGTTGGGATTCACATAACCCCTGGTTCACTTCTATGTGAGACATGCCACCCCTGCAACATAGCTAATTGTTTGCAACGAAAGAGACTTTGAATCCTTGGAAGTATAGGCATGTGCCTCAATATCTTATGAACAGGACCATGTACCTTACCCTCAGTTTTTTTTATTTATGGTACTTGTCATGCCCACATTCTAGACATATCTCTTTGTTCGCATATTTGTTTATGTATAGAATACAATCATTCAGACATGCGTGGTATGATATGTACTCAACACCCAACATTTTCAACAGTTGCTTTGCCTCTGCACAACTATCCGGCAAGATATTATCACTTGAAAGTACATTATCTTTGAGTAACCTGCAATTAGTGGGAAATAGAAATATACATTGTCATTAAGCACGAAAAAAATCAACCCTTTAATTCCTTCATTATGTAACAAGATTCCTTAAAAATTTAGGGGACTTAATGGTTAGTTACCTCAAAAGTGTTTAGAAACACGTGTTTGGCATACCATACATTGATTTCAAGTTGTACAGTAACATTATTGTCCCTGGCTAGGTAGAACTTGTAGACCCATGTACTCGACCAAATAGAGGGGTAGTGGAAGCATATTTCAGGCTTTCATAGAAGGTATCTACAACATCAGTTCCATCCCTTGGTTCATTTTTCTAGAATGCATCTAAGAACATTCCCTCCATGGCTTGGGTATCTCGAAATAAATCATCCATACCAACATCTAAATCATTTCCTTCATCCCCAACATGTGAAGAACTAGTGTTATTGTCAAGGTTTTCAATTGGTGACTCATGACGTAGTGGGATTTGAATAGATGGTTGTTTTAACCATTCTCAGTATGTTTCCTCTTCGAGTTGTTTTTGTTTAGCAGCAAGCTCGCGACTTGACATTGTAGTGGGGTGCAAAAGTAGATGGTGAACATGTCGTTCATCATCAGAATCCTGATTGTAAAAATATTGAGCATTACATTGATAATATTAGTAACACAATGTTTTTAATATGTTCAAACATTTTACCAAACACTTATTAGAAGCATGGACTTTTTTTCCCAATAATAAACATGAAACCAACCACTTTATAGGACCAATGTCGAATTAAGCAATACATTTACATTAGTTCCATTGAAAATCCAAAAATACAATTACTCAATCATGTTTTTCTTACACCCTACGAGGTTGTCTACATAAAAGAGATCCAATTCACAGTAATACCTTGAGCATATGAACTCAATCCTTAATTTTGGGACTACGGGAATACCTTGATCATGTGAAATCAATCCTTAATTTTGATCCTGCAAAATTCAATGAACAATTATTAAACTGCACCTGCATACATAACATAATTCAATGAGATAAATGAATTACCAATAAAATCTAGATGTATTACAATCGATGTGAGAGAACTTGAAGGACTTCCAAAGATACAGAATGAACTGGAATCTGAAGACTTGACCATTTGATATTATAATTCATTTTTCCCTGCATTTGATCCAAAATCATCATCTTGGGTAGCATAGAACAATCTAACTTTAAAAATAACTTCAAATAAATTTTATAACTTGACAGTGCACTTCATCATATAAAGACACATCCGTGCGTACAAATAAACCAAATGCATCGGTGCATTTAATTGAGAGAAGCACTGAAGACTGACCTCCAATATTGCCTCCACAGAAAAAAGCCTCTGCAAAATTTAAATGTGGATATTTGCATATGCATTGTGCAAATTTAACTGTCTTATGGTGTGTTATTAATTACACATCTCCCAGGTATGTTATTAATTACACACCGTGTTGGTGTGTTTCGAACTGTATAGCACACCGATTGAAGCAAGTTAGAAAATAGCATGTGCTTACTATCAATACTTTGAAATTTATTATGAAAATAAATCGGTGCATTATACATACATACCACACTGGTGCGCTACTCATGGTATAGTGCATTGAAAATGTAACTTGAAAAAAAAAACAACGTGTGCGTTTATCATCAATGCATCAAAATATACAATGAGAAAATGAGCAAGAATTTGTTTTTTGTGTGTTTATAAAGAAAAATATTATTCATTATTTTATTTGTTTACCAAAATTTAGAAAGGAGATTTGTGCAATAGAGATTTATCAGCAAAGACTTCAGAGTGGGTGGATTTTTTTTGAAGAGCCAAATTAGAGGGAATTATTGTAAGTCACATAGAAATTTGCAAAGGAGAAATTTCAGGTATATGATTTCATTTTATTAATTATCTTAATCATTCTCCTATTTGATTCAAACAATTTGCAGTGCATTCCCAAACAAAAAAGAGGGTTTATAGTTACCTTCAGTACTGGAAGCCCTAATTTCCTCACTGTTTTTTTTAAGAATTTTTTTTTTATATTATAGGCTTCATTTATTTATATATGGGTGTTTCATATCCGTTGCAATGAAACCACTCATTGCATTGGATCCCAAATCGTCCGATCATTGTCTGTTGTTTTTAAACTCTTTTGCGGTGATCAATGTGTTTTATACCTAGTAAGAGCATCGATGCGTATTTGTTTGTAAACAACACTGCTTAATTTAAATTAGAAATAATATTAAAAAATCATTTTCATAGTCAGCGGTGCGCATTTAGCCTAAATATGCACCAGGGCTCATTGTTTACAAAGTGCACCATTGAGTTTAAAATGGAAAAAATACTATTTTTATATGGAAATTTCCATGTCTTAAATTTGTTCCCAGCTCGACGGTGCGTAATAAACAGTACTTAGAAAATCATGCTTTTCTTAATTTATAAAGCACCGGCTAAATACAAAAATTTGTAAAAAGTTTTCAATTTCGCGACGACATTGTTATATTGTATCGGTGTGTATATGTATGGTTGATGCACCGGTGCATATAAATATGTTTGATGTCCTAATGCAGATTAAGTTACTATATGCACCGGGATCTTATTTTAAAACAAAATTAAGTAATTTATATATATGATGATTCCAAGATTTTTTTATTTTTTTAGAGAGATTTTGAAAATTCTAAGGAACAAACAAGGGGAAAACCAAGACATATCGGCATAGATGTCCAAAAAAGTGTAGAAGAAGATGGTAAAAGAAATGAACATAATTGTGTCACAAGATGATCCATCCCAACTACAACGTGCATCAAATGTATGTACTCATTTGATTATTCTTTTTATGTACATCGAATTTAAATATCGCATGAAATACTAATTTTTAATTCTCTTGTTGCAGAAAAGAAAAACAAATAGAATCCATTCAACACATAAGACGAGACAACGAGGAATAAAAAGGTTGATCACAAACTTTGTGAGTATTTACGTTTTTGGTCTTTCTTAAGATTTCATGTTTGTTGTGATCTGTATATTTAAATAATTAATGTACACTTGTCCATGGATTTCTTCTCGTAGGTGATAATATACAAAGAGGAGTCAACCTATGAATTGATAAACATTGGGTTAAGTATGGGTTGTGGATATATGTTGAAGAATGAAATTTTAATTGAACAATGTGTAAATAGCTATGTTGTTTAACTTCCCTTGTTTCATAATTAATGAAAAAACAAGAAAAAATATATATTGATTATATCGATTGCGTTTTGTCATGTCGTATTAAACATGTAGGAAACAAAGTATGGAATGCAGCCAACAGAGGAGATTTTGAGAGAATTCATGAAGCATGACTTTGAAAGAATGTGTATTATTTATGAAAGACTCGGTGCTAAGGTAAGTTTTTTTTATTTATGCAATCATGTATATTCTACTATATATGTAAGTGTAGATACACTTATTATAGTTTATTTCTATGTTTGTAGATGGAAGATGAAGGAGCAGAACATAAAAAACAAACCAACCAAGAAAAAATTAAGTTAAAAAATCAAAGTACAATATCACTTAGAAATGATGAAGAAATGAGGCATGCGCGAAGCTCGAGGGATGACAAGAGTTCAACTGATGAATGACAATCAATATAATTGAATGTTACTATAAGTTGTATGTTTTGGAATGTTTGTCTCTGAAAATCAAGGATTTTGTTTAATGTACTCGACATATTGTTCGAATTGCATGAGGACATGTTACCAATAAGTGTAACAATTACAAATTGATTGCAATTTGATTATTGTGGACCTTTATGTTGTCTCTTTTTGTATGACAATGGGTCTCTTATTCATATATAATAAAATTGGTTTCTTATTTCATTGCATTGTCGAATGTTGTGTTCCTGAATAATTAATATGTGGATGATTTACATTGTTACAAATAACAGAGATGTAATTGGTTGGATAACACATTAATGCAATCATTATATCGAAATGCAATACCAAAATATAAAACAATATTATTATAAAAAAAATATTTGGTTTTGAAATGATTAATTGAAAATTTGTAAAAAAAAATGAATTAAAATATATACATATAAGTGCATTGTATTCTTTTGAACTCACTAGATAGTGCATGCCATATTATAGAAATCGGTGTGTTTTGAAGAGTCACCTACATCGATGCACATTAATTATAATAACGCATTGGTATGAACTATTGAGAAAATGCACCATTTCATAAACGATATAACATAAAATAATATTTATCGTTTCAAAATTGTACGGTGCTTATGTTTAAAATATACATCGGGGCACTAAAAATAATTTATGTATCGATGTGTTAAGTTTATTATATGCACTAGGGTTCTAACTATTATTTGTGCATCGGTATCTTACTATAATATACGCACCAGTGCTTAGAAAAAATAATGGCACCGACATCTCACCTCGAATATTTGAAATTTCACTACCCATAGGTGCACATGGTAAAACAGACACCGGTACATACTAATTACACAGGCCCCAAGGCACATGCTATATCAAATGCACCAGGTCTCAGGATAAATTGATCACACCAGTTCTCACTATAACTTAAACGCATTTAGGCATACAAATCCTAAAACACATTGGTGCTTCATACGCAAACAAGGCAGAACCAGTGCGTAGAAATTATAAGAGCATTGGTGCTCTACATATGATGGAAAAGGCAGAACCGATGTGCAATAGTTATAAATGCACTAGGGATTTTTTTATTATATCAACGCGCTAGGGTGATTGTATTATATTAATGCACCATTGCATTTTTATTATAGTAACGCATTGGTGTGTCTTTGTCAATACCACACCGGTGCATTTTTACAAGAACAACACTAGAGATCAAAAAAAAAAACCTCTGCTACAACCTTCGCCCGCCAATTTTTTTTAATTATATGGAACATCCGCTAAAACCTCCGTAGTCAATAGAGGAGGTTGTAGCGAAGATTTTTTTGAAATTTTCCAAATTTGTAACATTGAAAACCTCCACTAGAAGGTGGTCTCCTTATAGTGATAAGATTATTTGATCAACTAAATCATTCTCTCTCGTGGTATGTGTAACTTGTCTAATTTGTAAAGTTATCCACCTTGAAGATGATATTCTTCCTCAAAATGAGCAATTGCTCCATGTGCAAATTGTTAGAAGGCATTTCCAAATGTTTCATTCTTCACATGTTACTCTCCCAAAACTTCATGGCTATGGGGTGCATACCGCATTATCATCCACATGGCTACGATTTTCTATCGGGGTGATCTAGACAAAAAAATCTGCAAGTTTGTTTGCAATTCCTTTGTTATAATTTATTACTATATGGAATTATTGTAAAAATCTCATCCACTTGTAATAGTTCCTTGCCTGTGGAAACTTAGTCTAACTCTACAAACACTAAAGTGGCTAGTGGTTTATATGGATCACAACCTCCTTTCCCAAGAGATAGTGTTTCCATTTTTTCACTAAGTGTACAAGAGAATAAAGTTCTTTATCATAAACGAGGTCATTTAACACCGCTCTCTACTACAACTCGAAATGATAACATACATGTCTTCTTCCTTACATGAGGATTACTCCCATGGCCTACCCACTTGCATCGGTCTCGATTTTGAAGGGGTTTTTTAAATTAGGCATGGATAATATTGGTGTTTGACTTATTCTCCTTTTCAAGTCTTCAAAATATATTTGTTGTTGTTTTCCCCAATGCAAGCTCTTCCTTTTTTTCTACCACATTGTGAAGTGAGCAAGCTATTGTTGGAAATGACTCGATATGTTTTTGTAAATACTATTTTTCTCCCATGAAACTTCTTTTTGATGTAATACCAGCAAGAGTTAGCCATTTATTGGTGGCCTCAATATTTGTTAGATCTATCTTTAATTCTACACCATCGATCATGTATCCAAGGTAAACTAAGGATTATCTATTGAACTAACATTTCTTAAGATTAGTGAATAGATGATTCTTCCTAATTATGTCTAGTACTTGTTCCATATGTGTGATATGCTCTTCCAAAGTCAATTTGAATATCAATATGTCATCTGGATAAACTATCACAAAGAAATATACAAATGGATGCAATATGTCATTCATCAAACACATAAATGTTGCACTTGGTGGTAGCTAGATTTCAAGTTTAGCTTCATGAAGTATTTAGCATGTTGTGATTGATCGAACTGGTCATTGATCCTCATTAATGGATAATGAAATTTTATGGTTATCTTATTTAGCACTTGGTAGTTGATGTGCATTATCCAACTTACTTTCATATTGGATACTATAATAATAGGTAATCTATATGATGAAGTTTTTGGTTTTGTTGGAACGCACAAATAAGATAAACCTGAATTGCATTTTATTAATGATATGATACATGTATATATGCATGATGTGACCTTTGGATTCATCTTCCAAGGTCTCTTGAACTCTCGAAAACCATTACATGAACTTGACTCTTCACATTCCATGAAGTTCATACCCTGACGAATTACATTTCCAAAATTCCCCCCCTTAATCCGATGAGGTGTATATGAGTTCAAGATGAGCGCTGATATCTAGAAGTGTGCAACTGAAATATGGAAGTGTGCAACTGTTGATGGTTGAATGTGCTCTATGAATATGGTGGTTTTGAGATGACCACAAACCGAATAGAAAACATAAGTTAGTGTCTTCTACTAAATGGTGGTGGTTTAAGGAAGACCACAAACCAATCTGGTGGTTTAAGGATGACCAAAAACTCTAGAACCCTGATCTAGGGTCAATGGTTCCCAGAACATCTCCTAAGTTAGCTAGAAGATGGAAGCTAGTGTTTTCTACTAAGTGGAAGTTCTCTCGAATGTTGGTTTAAAGATGACCATAAATTGTGATGCGGAAGAAGCTTACAGTCTCCTACCAAGTGGAGGTTTAAGGAAAACCACAAAAACATTGTATAGCAGAAGGTGTAAGTCTTCTAATAAGTGGTGGTTTAAGGAAAACCACAAACCAATCACGCTCTCATGTTTTTTCTTGATTGATAGGACTTCAAAATTGGAATCTTGATTGTCAATCATTGATGTTGTTCCCCCCTATCACGACAAGGTGAGAAGACTAAAATATGTCCACTGCAAGATGTGTCAATACTTGAGAGTGAATTCGTCGGTATGATTGACATATATTCTTGACTATTGAAGACCATCACCAAGAAGCCATCCACCCATAGTGGTGCTTTACTCTTGTAGGTTTCATGCATTTAAAACACCTATGTGAAAGATGATTGTGCTTTCCAAAATGCTCGCGAGGATGAATATCGAAGCATTGATCTTCCATGTGGCCAACTCACTGAAAATGTTGGAATTTCTAAATCAGCTCTTGAACTCGAGCAGGTGAATGTGAACTTTCTTGCAGCAGTCCGGCACTTCGAAACTGGATCGATTTGGTGTAATTCAGATTATGAAAAGTGACATCCTTTTCATATTTGATACTAGTTATGTGCTTGTAATTATTTTTTATTTCTTCCCAAGGTCTAATGATTGGCTTGGAAAGAGGAAGTTGATCTGTACTTAAATCTAAAGTTGGCTCACTAAGTGGCTCTTGCGCTTGTTGTTGGTATGTACTTAAATCTAGAGTTGGCTCACTAAGTGGCTCTTGCGCTTGTTGTTGGTATGAATCAGCATCATCATCTTCATCATCTTCGAAACGAGGGTGTTAAAAAGAGACTAGTTCAAAATGTTGTCAAAGATTCTTTCACTTGAGTGCATAGTGAAGAAGCTGAGTCTAAGTTTGCAGCAGTGCTACTTTAGCTTGTGAAACTTGCAAGCATGTTACAATAGATTGCAAAGTGGTTTTGTCAATGTTGATTGTATTGTCCATGGAAGAGAGGATTAGAGTGTTTAGTAACTCTAACAGTTCCTCAACTCGAGCCATAGCTCAAACCTCACAAGGTTTCTTGCAACTCCACCTTTTAAAAATCATATTCAAAAATGCAAACAGCAAATGGAGGGTGTCGGATTCCACGGAAAATGCACTCATTTACAATGTAACTCAATTTTTTAAAAGTACAAGTACCTTACAAAAAGACTATTTCCAAGTATACCTCGATTTTGGAGTGGAATTGATCTTCAGGATGAATGTGCCATCTCTGGTTCTCCACAGAATTGCTCGATCTTCTTTCCAAGCCAAGCACTGAAAAACTGAATATTTGTCGTGTGGACTTGGCTCTTCTAAAGTGTTAGTATGGATGGTGAAAAACTGCAAGTTAAACTTGTGAAGAAACGTCAGATCTTCTTTCCAGTAACTTGTTGGATTGCACACAACACCGCCTTCGTTTAAAGCACACATAGAAATCTTCAAGAATCGTATAGACTGATGGTAACCGAAAGTACAGTCAACAAATCATAAAGTGGAAAGTCACAATTATTTTCATCCCAAAAGAATATGACATGGAAAGCGAACCAGCAAGACTCAACAAGTTAATTTTTTCTTATATGAATAATATATTAACATAAATCATCAACAATGCATTTGCAGCAAACGAAAAAAACCATAACGCCACATGGAAAGGCAATAATGAAAACTTTCTCAACACCCTTCAAGCTTCTGGTGTTAATACCACTGTTAATTGAATTTGGAATGAGATACTCCAGTATATGAGTTGTATGAAATACCACCAGAACGTTACGCTCAGGGTTTCACATTGTTGTCATAAAATGCTTCGAACTCCAAATAGCTTCCATATTTTTCCCATGCCTCTCTCTTGACACAACTTTGTGGTGGAAGATGTATGATATAAACCATTTTTCACCTTCAAGGTTCATTGTCTTTTAGGATCGTAACATGATAAAATGGTCTTAATATATAGAGAAGGCCACTCAATTTTATCACCAGATGCTTTGAATGTAACACAGAATGTGGAGAAGTTGTTGCTCTCTCTTTGTATCACCGAATGCCCTGAGATTTCTGCACGCAGGTTGCCACCCTCAAATTAAACAACAATAGGAATCGATGATAAATGAAATGTGATAGTACACCAACAAAACACACCATCGCCCTTGACATGACCTACACCTTCGCTGTGAAGAAACCAATACTAAGAAATATGCTGAGAATAATACCCATGAAGGTGTGACTACATGATGGAAACCAACAACGAAGCAACAGGAAACACTCAAAAATATTTACAGAAGAATGGTATAACGCTCATTTTCACAACAATATGGTATAACAATAAGAATGGTCGTTGGTCCTCGGCAGTTGGCGTAGGGTTTTGGAAGTTGGCATAGGCGTGGAGTGTAGTCGCAAAGAGTATGGGAGGTGTTCCTTATCTGAATGTAACCACGAATCCCAACGCCTCATGATGCTCTTCTCTCTTTTCTGTCATCGAAAAGGACTCCCACTGCATCTATAATCTCCTCAAAAATAAAGCCAAGCTAGGCGTTAATGTCTCCCAAGCCCTGAAGTTGTTTTCCAAGCCATGAAGCTATCTGCCGAGTGTGGCGAGAAAGTTAGTGTCACCCAATTTAGCACAACCACCTCGGGTGGTTCATCTGTTGGAAAAAGTCCAACAAAAAACTTCTCCCCACCTTGGCGAAGTGCGTGAGAGATTTTCGATGGAGCCAAAGGAAGAAAAATCAATTTATTGATACCCGAGAAGGAAAATTCGTGACCTTTTGCACCCCAAGAAATAATAACAGCGACAATCGTATTCCAACTATTGACACAATAGATTAGGTTTAGGTTTCTGAGCTAATCTGTGCATGGGAGGGAGAAAACAACCCCGACAGTAATGAGAGGCAGATTGGCAGACTAATAGGTCAGATACACTTCTGCATGAAAATGGGAGACAGGCATTTCACTCACAGAGAAGAATATACAGACAAACAGAGAAGAATATCCAAAGAAATACAAACCATCCAAAGGGGTGCAGACTGCAAGTAGGTAGAGGGAAGAGACGCTTTTGGATGA
>ML808425.1:94670-115495 GCA_009831015.1 Picea engelmannii
CTTGAAGAAGAAGTCTACATTGAACAACCAGAAGGATTTCAGTTGTCAGAGAACACAGACTATGTGTGTAAATTAAAGAAGGCCTTGTATGGTCTAAAATAGGCTCCTAGAGCATGGTACTCCAGACTGGATAAGTATTTGCAACAGGAAGGGTTTAGAAAAGGAAGTGCAGACAACAACCTCTACATCAAGGTAAGTCAAAGTAATATTTTATTAATTGAAGTTTATTTTGATGATATTATTTTTGGTAGTGATGATGACAGGTTAAGCCAAAAATTTGCAAAAGACATGCAGAATGAATTTGAAATGTCATTACTTGGAGAACTATCCTTCTTTCTGGGACTTCAGATACGTCAAAGAAACCAAGGAATTTTTATTTCTCAAACCAAGGATATCAGAGAAATGTTAAAGAGGTTTGGAATGGAAGATTGCAAACCAGTTATCACTCCCATGCAAACCAGTTGTAAGTTGAGAAAAGATGATGATTCAAAGTCTACAGATCAGAGGCAATATAGGTCAATGATCGGTAGCCTACTTTACAATGGAGCATGAACTTTTTCAAAAAACGTAACAAAAATTATTTTTATTGCATTGAAGACTATTTATTTAAGTTTAAAACACTCAGAATTTTATGTGAAGAATGTACAATAAAGTTAGAGGAAGAGCGTTGCATCTATATTATTCTTTCTAAGCTAGGTAGTGCATATTTTTTGTTTGTATATACCTTTTATGCCATGAGAGATTCTTTAGGGAAATCTTATCAAAAACCCACTCTTGAGTCCTTTTGTGATGCTTTGATTAGAAAGCAAGATAATATTGTACAACTTGGAGTGATCAACATTGCAGGTACCTCCAACAAAGCCTTAGTCACCCAACAGAAAGATAAACCCAAGAATCCCAAGAAGTAACATCCTCACCACAACAACAAGCAACGTAAGGGTCCCAAACCCACTCGGACATCTTCAACTCCTAATGGTGAAAAAGGAGCAAAATCTAAAAATAAGAAGACTGACAAACATTGCAACTTTTGTGATAAATATGGTCATGATGAACCCAAATGTTTCAAGAATATGGCAGCCTTAGAAGTGTTGATTTTTCAATAATCTAGGCTCAAGCATGATGTTCATTCCATTTTTAGCATTTTACTTGAACCATAAACAATTTGTTGCAGCAGACAAGATCACAAGAAGAAATACCATGCACAAGTACACAAGAAATATCTTAGTAAACCCTTCTCAACAAGGGAAGAAAACCCAGCCAATCAACATTAATGTCTATTGGCACAACAAGGTTGTCCTCTATAACTCACAATATAATTAATAATTACCATGTTAATTCTATTTTACATTAATTATCTTTCACTTTATGGTGGGGCCGACATGTACCCTTTACATCATAAATAGGGTTACAGGTAAGTCTGACTCTTGTACAATATAGCAAGGGATCTCATACACCCACTAGTGCTCAACCACTAGGGGCACATCCATCTGTGCTCAGCCACAGGGATGTCCACATCTCTCTCTCACTGTGTCTCACAGAAGAACCACACTCACTAGTGCTCAGCCACTAGGATCACGTTCACTTGTGCTCAGCCAAAAGCACGTCCAACTCATCAGATCTCTTTCTCACTGTGTCTCACAGGAGAATCATCTAGAGTATCACATCATCTCAAATCTCTGCACAGAGGAGACCAATACATTGTTTCATCTTGTCTCAGAGAGAATGATACACCCAACTCATGGGCTTCCCCACATAAGGGCACATAGCATTCCATATTCATCTCAGAGAGGAACCACACACCCATATCATGGGCTTCCCTACACAGGGGTACACAACATTCCATCTCCATCTCAGATAGGAACCACACACCCAGATCATGGGATTCACCACCTCACATAGGGGCACAAAATTCCATTTATGTCTCAGAGAGGAACCAAACACCCATCTCATGGGCACACCCAACTCATGGGCTCTCTATCGAGTCGACTCACTTAGTTTGTGTCCTAGAGGATGTCTCACTCAACTGTAATTATCAACACTCCCTCTCATCTAGGGAGGCATTCTCCACCAGGCCAAGTCTCTCACGGAAGTACTCGAAATTCGCTTGGCAAGCGGTTTGGTGAATATGTTTGCAATCTGCTCATGGGTAGGAAGGTACTGCACGTGTATTGTTTTCCTCTGCACCATGTCTCTGAAATATTTATATTTTATCTTGATGTGTTTCGATCTATCATGAAACACAGGGTTCTGAGTGAGCTTCATACAGCTTTGGTTATCACAATGAATAGTAGTAGGATCCATCTCATGATCAAATAAATCAGTCAAAAGTTTGTAAAGCCACATTGCTTTGCAAACTTCCACACTTGATGTTATGTACTCTGCCTCTGTGGTACTCAATGCCATAGATCTTTGTTTCTTGTTGCACTAGGAAACCATGGCAGACCCTAAAGTAAAGCAACAACCGGAGGTTCTCTTTCGGTCCATTGCACTCCCTGCCCAATCTACATCGGTATATCCCTATAGGCTCAAGTCTACATTGGAGGCATATCTTAGGCCATATCCAACTGTGCCTCATAGGTATCTCAATACATGTTTTGTTGTTATCCAGTGAGTCTGTCTCGGTTGGATCATGAACTAGATAAGCACATTCATTGCATAGCATATATTAGGTCTAGTGTTACCCAGATACATCAATGATCCAATCAATTGTTTGTACAAGTGTGGATCAATCTCTCCTGAATCAGCATTACTCATTTTCTTCAAATCCATCATCATTGGTGTAGGCATGGATTTGCATTTTTTCATACCTAACTTTTTCAATATCTCCATAGTATATTTTCCTTGACTACAGAAAATCTCATCTGTCCTCTGCCATACTTCTAGTCCCAAGAAGTAATGCATCAAGCCTAATTCCTTCATCTCAAATTTAGTAGTCAAGGCTTGTTTGCATTCAACAATGAGTCTCTCTGAACCGGTGAGGAAAAGGTTGTCCACATATAGGAACAAGATTAAGAAATTTTTGCCATCAATGTGATAATATAGGTTTGGGTCAGCAACACTCTTGTTGAAGACCAAACTCATCAAAAATCCATCCATTTTCTAGTACCAAGCACGAGGTGCTTGCTTTAGTCCATATAGGGCTTTCTTCAACCTGCACACATGAGATTTTTTGTTGTGTATAACGAATCCTTCTAGATGCTCGATATAAAATTCTTCCTCAGTTTCACCATTGAGAAAGGTTGTCTTTACATCCATCTGATGTAGCTTCCAACCCATGGAAGCAGCTAGTGCAATGATGGAACGGATGGAAGTATATCAGGATACTGGAGTAAAAGTCTCATCATAGTCAACTCCCTCTACTTGCAAGAACCCTCTGGCTACAAATCTCGCTTTGTATTTATCGATGCTTCCATCAGCTACATGCTTGATTTTATAAATCCATGTGGAAGTCACTACAGACTTTCCCTCTGGTCTCAGAACAATATCCCATACATCATTTTTCAATATAGACTAATATTTTTCTGTCATGGCATCTTTCCATACATGTTCACCTAAAGCTTCTCCATGACAAGAAGGCTTGGAGTCAATGATGTGGCTCATGGCTGACAGGTAGCTTGAGAATCTCTTTGGTCTCTTTCTCTCTCTGGTTGTCCCTTGAGGGGTTGTATGTCCCTCTGCTTCCTGTAGATTTTTTCGGGCCCAAGTAGACCTTTTATATCCTACTATAATATCTTTGGGCATGTCAATTGGAGCAATTGGATCGACTGGAACAACTAGATCAATTGGGACAACTGGTTCAACTGGAATAATGTATGTCTACCTCTGAACTGTTGAAGGGGGAGAAGGCATTGTCTCACTATCAATTTCCATCTAAGATTCTCTAGATCTTTGGGAGGCTATCTCTTCTTCAAAATTTACATCTCTGCTTATTTCAATATGTCTCTTACCAGGAATGTAGATCCAATGTGCCTTCAAGGATTCACAGTATCCTACAAATGTGCCCTTTCTCCCTGAAGGGTCTATCTTGGATCTCTTCTCTTTGGGTACATGAAAATATATTGGGCACCCAAATATCCTGAAGTATCCAATCTCAGGCTTTGCTCCAGTGAAGGATTCTTCTAGGGTAATGTTCTTCAAGATCTGATGAGGACTCCTATTCTGAACATAAATTGTTGTCGTGCATGCTTCTTCCCATATAGTCATAGGTAGACTCTGATCATGTATCATTGCTTTGGTTTCCTCAATGATAGTTTTGTTTTTCCTCTCAGCAACCCCATTTTTTTTAGGGTTGTAAGGAACTGTGAACTCCCTCTTGATCCCTACTTCAATACAGAAATTGTTTAAAACTTTGGAGGTGTATTCTCCTCCATTATCTTATCTTAGTACCTTGATCTTTCTTCCGGTCGGGTTCTCAACCTGAGCTTTGAATTCTTGAAATTTTGCAAGGACTCCATCCTTGTTCTTCAGAAGTAAATCCAAGTTTTCTGAGAGTGATCATATATGAAGAGTACATAGTACAAGTACCCATTCAGAGATGCAACAGTCATTGGCCCACACACATCTAAATGTATCAAGTCCAAGATTTCCTTAGATCTATTGTCACTGCTCAAGAAGGATCCTTTAACATTCTTTCCAAGAGCACAACCTTTGCAAACACCTTTATGTTGAATCGTTATCTCTAGAAGACCTGTTATCATCTTCCCTAGAGCTAGGAGAGCTCTATAATGAATGTGAGAAAGTCTTCTATGACATAGTTCACTCAAGCTGATAGTGTCATGTAGCAGGGCTTGGATTAGTCTGATGGTTAATCTTTACGAGTTGTTTTCTCGAACACCAATTACCATGGAAAAATTTATATGTGAGTCTTTGTGCCATGCAAGAACTCTTCCTTCTGAAAAGGTAATCTTGTAGCCTATGTATTCCAAGGTAGAAATGAAGACGAGGTTCCTCTTCATTCTAGGTACATATAGTACTTCTCTTAGTTTAAGCTTCATATATGAATCTAGTTGGAAGGTAGAAGTTCCAACCCCTCTCACATTATATCCGGCATCATCTCCAAGAACAACATGTAGATGTGTCTCTTTCTCAACAAAATTTGTTAGGTGATCTCTAAAACCGGTCATGTCCCTAGAGGCACCACTATCAATTAACCAAGTATTATTATTGGTAGGGACCATACCTGAGAGTGTCGAGATGTTGATGTTTTCATCTCCTTGAATTCTTGGCTTCCAGGAACTAAGTTTACTTGAACCACCAAGCTTGTCTTCCATCGTGATTTTGTTCATCATAATTTTAGATTCTTCACAAGCCCTTATCAATTGGGCTAAAAAACCTAACGGTTAGGCTAGGCTAGCACTTTTAGGTTTTGTTGGACTTGTGACTGCCAAAAATAAGCCTTTGAAATATATGAGAACACTGGTGAGTTGAAGAGCTCCTTCAATGAGTTGCAGAAACCCTAATTCTAAAATTTCTGTAGAAATTAGCGGAACCTTAGAAACCCTAAGGCCAGAAAGTCAAAATGCTTGGAAATGAAATATGAATCTTGTTGGAGGTGAGGTGAAGGAGTTCGTACACTCCTATGCTCTTTTTATCCCCAACGTCCAAGTGACAAGTGTTGAAACTCCTCAGAAAGGTAGGTGATACGAAATTTCTGGAAACCCTAGGAGGGTCGTACGGTTTTGCAAAAGAGAGAGGATGACTGAAATTTGCTTGTGCAATGGGTTCTTTAAGACCTATGCTCTGATACCATGTTGATTTTTCAATAATCTAGGCTCAAGCATGAATTTCATTCCATTTTTATCATTTTACTTGAACCATAAACAATTTGTTGCAGCAACCAAGATTACAAGAAGAAATACCATACACAAGTACACAAGAAGTATCTTGGGAAACCCTTCTCAACAAGGGAAGAAAACCCAGCCAATCATTTGTTATATTCTTCAAGAGAAATACCTCCCACACCATAAACCTAGTACACAAAAGGGTGCTTACAAAACCCTAGAAGACTAGCGCCCAAGAGAGGTGCACACTTTTCCAAAGAACAAGTACTTGCTGAAATTTCCAAACTCACACTTGTTTTATGATTCCTCAATTGGGAATTTACCTTTATTTATATTAAACTGAGCCTATCAACAATAGTTTATATTGGCACAATAGGGCTGACCTCAATAACTCACAATATAATTAATAATTACCATATTAATTATCTTTTACATACTTTATGATGGGGCCGACCTGTACCCTTTACATCACAAATAGGGTTACAGGTAAATCTGACTCTTGTACAATATAGCAAGGGATCTCATACACCCACTAGTGCTCAACCACTAGGGGCACATCCATCTGTGCTCAGCCACAGGGATGTCCACATCTCTCTCTCATTGTGTCTCACAGGAGAACCATACTCACTAGTGCTCAGCCACTAGGATCATGTTCACCTTTGTTCAGCCACAAGCACGTCCAACTCAACAGATCTCTTTCTCACTGCATCTCACAGGAGAATCATCTGGAGTATCACATCATCTCAACTCTTTGCACAGAGGAGGCCAATACATGTCAGTGATCCTTTAGATCAGCATCGAACATGTTCTTAGTTCCAGTGAGCCTCTTCTATTTTGGCTCAAGTTTCAGAGACTCATGATCTAGAGACATTTGCAAAAGCTTCAGGTCATCCAGATTGGGATACAACAATGAATGAAGAGTATCGTTCTTTAATGAAAAATGATACTTAGGATCTTGTACCTCTTCCAAAAGGAAGAAAAATTGTCAAATGTAAATGGGTCTACATAACTAAGTATGCATCAGATGGAAGTGTTGAAAGACACAAGGCTTGGTTAGTTTCCAAATGATTTTCCCAAGTTGAAGGATTTGACTATAATGAAATATTTTCCCCTGTAGCCAAAATTAATTCCATCTGCCTTGTTCTTTCCCTTGTTGCCTCACATAAATGGGAGGTCCATCAGATGGATGTTAAATCCGTCTTCTTGCATGGGTATTCACAAGAATAAATCTACATGGAACAACCTCCTAGCTATGTCCATAATGACTCTAGCCTTGTTTGTCACCTTGAGAAATCTCTTTATGATCTTAAGCAAGCTCCCTGAGCTTGGTATGCCAAAATGGACAGCTTTCTTATTGACACCATATTTTCTAGATGTCATTCTAATCCTAATGTCTATACTAAGATAGGAAGCCATCTCATAATCCTTGTCCTTTATGTTGATGACCTTATCCTTATTGGTAATGACTCAAAACTTTTAAACCATGTGAAAACCAACCTTAAGAAGAAATTTGAAATGACAGACTTAGGCTTTTTGCACTATTTCCTTGGCCTCCAAGTTTTGCAAACCAATGAAGGAATTTTTATTTCCCAGTCTAAGTATGCGTGTGACCTTCTTCATCACTTTGACATGGAATATTGTAAATTAACCCATTCTTGTACCATCAGTTAGTTGGTAGCCTCTTATACTTGAATCATATTCGTCCTGATATTTCATTTGTTGTTGGTCTTGTTTCCTTATATATGCAAACACCCCATGAAATCCATTGGAAAGAAGCTAAAAGGATACTTCGCTATGTCCGGGGTACAGTTCAGTTTGGGACCATTACAGTTCATAGGGGACTCCTTTATTGGTTAGTTTCATTGATTTAGATTGGGTCGGTGACACTAATGATCAAAATTCTACTGCAAGTTATGTTTCAACCTTGGTTTAGGACTTGTCACTTGGGCCTATAAGAAACAATAGGCTATTGAACTTTCTTCATCATAAGAAGAGTACCGAGCAATGGTAAATGCAAGTCAGAAAGCCTTGTCACTTCGACAAATCCTTTCAGAGTTTGGATTCCAGCAGCAGCATCCGACTAGTCTTTGGTGCGACAATCAAAGTGCCATCAAGCTCACCAAAGACCCAATTCAACATCAACATAGAAAACACATTGAGCTACACATGCACTTCATCATAAATATCATTCATGATCAAGTTATTGAAGTTCTCTTTTGCCCTACAGAAGATCAAGTCACAGACATTTTCACAAAGTCTTTTACAAAAGCAAAGTTTTCCAAACTTCGATCTATATTAGGAGTTCAGGAAGTTGTCATTAAGGAGGGATAGGCTCTAATGCCTCCTTCATTCTCCTACTGTGTCACTATTGTAAATCCTTCAATCATATCCCAAGTTGTTCTTAAGGGGGGATGTTAGGATATTTAGACACTTAGGAGTTAGTTAATATCTACTTGGTCTAATGTGTCATTAGGTAAAAGTGTTTTTCTTAGTGTGTTTCTTTAGTATGAATTAGTATGAATTTGTAGTTAGGAAATCCAATGGTCACGATATGTTCCCAACATAGAGTAATCCAATGGTTCATATTCTCCTCGATCTAAATGGCTACATTGATTCATGGCTTAACACCTGATTGGTCCATGATCTCTATTTAAAGAGCATGGAGGGTCATTTGTCGATGATTGACTGTGAGAAACTCTCTTGTAAAATCTCTCTGTAATCTTTTTCTTTTGCATTAACAAACTGCTCCAAGTGATCGCGTTGGTTGGTTTTGTGGATGTTTCCCCCTAGGGGTTTTACCACATCAAAACATCGGTGTGTTGATCTTTGATCTGGTTGTATGAGTGGTTACTAAAGGTGTTCGTCCTATTTTGGAATAATTGTGTTGTCGAACAAATACATGACCAACCTCAATGGGGATAGATTTCCTATAACTTTGTTATATCCCAATGAATTTCATCTATGGAATAAAGTATGAAGTAGCATGAAGTGGACCATGAAACATAGTTTTCTTTTAAATTGGGCATGGATCAATAATCTTGTTTTTGGAAGAACCATGGAATCAATTTCTCCTCTAAGCACATGTATTGATTCCCAAGGTGATCCAATGTTGGAAGGTTTACTATTAAGGTGCATGGTTAATTAGTTTTGGCTAAAGGATACATAAATGGATCAATGTTCTGCCCAACACAAGATTATAAAGTGCAAACACCCAACACACTAGCATATATATACTCACATTAACTTGCATCATAATATTTGATTATAATTACAAAAACGACATGTTCTTGTCAAAGAGGGTCCAAGCATCTTGAGATGGGATAAGAACTAGGAAAGTACATAATATATCTAGCCTATAAAACTATGCTTGATCGCACATGTGTAGGAATAAAATACAAAATCTGGAACGAGGTTTGGATTTTTGATCATTGGTTGAAGATTTCCAACTTCTTGTGGGAACTTGATTTCCAAAGAAACATTACCTAGGAAAATATATGCAAATGAGGGTTTTGAGGCTCATCCCAATGTGTATTGTGCTTGAAAGACTTGGAATTTATAAACCAATTATTTATCTCTTGTAATTGTGCTCAACACCTATAAAAATAGGTTCAAACTGAAATGACCAATTTTCCATATTAGTAGGGCATCAAAATATTCTTATGGAAATGGCTTAAGGGTTCCTTCTCCTCATGGATTGGCATAATATTATTGGGTCTACTTCTTTTCTTTATGACTTGGAATATTTGGTTAGAAAGGAATTGAAGTATATTGAAAGTGAAACATAAACCGATTATGGCCATTCAATTGAAAATTGCTCAAGAATTTTTAGAAACATAATTTCAAGGAAGTTATCCCCGAAGTATATCAAATGAATAACAAAACATTCTTACAAATTGAATTATGGGGAATTCAATTAAGTTCCTTTTGTCAAAACCAAAATCTTGATTTCAACCATTCTAAGTGTCTTCATAATGGATGCCCACCTTATTACCTCTTTATGAACTTAACTTTTATGGTGCGTTAAAGGGGGATCTAGTGTGAGCCGTGATAAGAAAAACTCTCCTTAATGGGGGAAGTGAATTGATTATTTGTTATTCCTAGAACACTAGCATATCAAAAAATTAATCATGCTAAAATATGAACCCTTCAATATGGCCTCCAACTCCAACTAGCTTACAATATGCAAGTTATTTATTTTCAAATTGAAGGAGAGTCTTAGATTATTATCAAGAAATTAGAACATATTATACAAGGGAGAGGTGACTCAAAGGTATTTGGCCATTGGGGACTATCCATGCCACTTTAAATGATTAATAATTCAATTCCAACCTTTTCACTTGTAGAATCCAATCATATTAGAAGGACAAAAAATAATGTTGCATATGCCTTAACCAATATTGATGTCGATGTGGATTGGGGTTCAAGGTGAACGTGGAGGTTTCATCTTCCAAATAAGTTCCTCGTCCAATTTAAATAAGTGAATTTTAACAATCAAGGGACACACTATGTTAACTAGGAACAATAACCTAGGTCAATGGTAATACATTCTACTTCTCTTAATGATGGTCCAACATAGAGCATTTGAACTCAGGGAAGTTGGAATGGTTGTAGAACTTGAGGGGTTTGGGGACATTCCATACTTTGAGCACTATCCATTATGTTTAATCTTGCACTCCACGTCAACATCATTCATGTACATTTCATATTTGCTTTTGTATCTATTATCAACTAGAGGTGCATTAACATGAATTGAGGATTGGATTTATGGTGCATTATACTAAATTGGCTTAACATGATTATAGGAAGAGTACATGGCACATCACCACAATATTTACATCAATGCAACCATTCACTCTCCAAATATCATCTAGAACAACTTACTCTTCGCAACATATGGACGGCAAACTAGTTATGGTGTCTATTCTCTCGATGAGACAAACATGGTTCATTTAGAACTATAATTAATTAACTCATCATAGTTACAATATGTTTTCATTGCAAGTGTTTATTTGTTGATTCTCAAGCTTCATGCCAACACCTTCATTTGTGCCTTGGAAGAATTTTATGCATGAATCAACATATGTGTTAACCTCATTATAGGAAGCGAGAGGATATTTGGCAAGTAGAATGATTGGATTTAATGGAATTTATGTTTTCCTCTCCTTATCGGTGGTACCATAGTCAATAATGAAGAATAAGAGGACAATGTCTCCTATTTATGCCCATTCACACACAAATGGGGGTTCACACTAATGCTTCCAATCTCTATTATATGTTACTTTGACGACCCTATTAGATTGTCCCCTTTTCAATGTTGCCATCAACAATTCATTTTCTTTCACATGGAGTATGGTCACCTTTAGAATTTAATCATCTCTTCGTCGATCCTTGCATTTTGGTATGGTAAATTCTACTCCTTTTCCTTGTTACTAATATCCTCATTGTAAGGGATTATTATTATTATGTTTTCTAGTGTGTATTTTGTATAAGTGAAAGGTTCTCTAGTATTTTGGCATTATATCACTAAACGACTTTTTGTTGCATTCTATCTTATCATATATGTATGCTTTTGAGTTCTTCGATAAAAATACCTTTAGGAATATTTTCCACATTGGCACATTTAGTGCTTTTACCCCTTCTTACCTATATATCTCCCTTTATTTGCTTAATTCATTACTTGAAGTTGCTATCTCAATGAGTTATTTGTTTTGTTCATTCTCACTACACAACAACAATTAACCCTTGTATTGTCTTTGTCTCTTATATCCATTTTTATTCTTTATTTCCATAAAAAAGAAGGATAAAAATATCATTCAATTTATTAAGATGTATGTTGACATTTGTTAATGGCATGACATTTTAGGGAAGATTCCCAATTACCCCTCTAATATATGTTATAGTGAGGAGCAACATTTATGTACCTCCATTTATGATTCACCTCACACATAGGTGTAAGATGAACCCAATTCACCCATGAAAAGTATATGAAACACATCCAAAAGCTACCCAAGTATCATGTTGAACGACATCTTAAAGACATTTGAGAGTTAGTATATGAAATTTATATTTATGTCGAAGGCATGTATATATGGATAGTTTTTGTTTGAAACCTATCGACCAATACCACTACCTCCTTTTCTCTCCTCCTATCCCTTGTCGTATGTTGCCTTCTTTGTTGTCCATTGGATTGATCTCTTGATACCACTTTGTTGTCGAGCAATCCCTTGTCACCTACAATATTTTCCATATTCGATCTGATCGTATTTTTCCCACTGCCTTATATCCAATCTGATCAGATTTTCCCCACTGCCTCTCTAATTTGCATTAAGAGTGAACAACAACCATGTTATTTCTGCAAGATAAATCCCATCTCGTTTTTTGTCTGAAGAGAAGGAAATTTTGTGGGTGTCTGTTTCATGAATCTGGGATGTCTTCGACATCGGCAACATGTTGGACTTGCCGACCTTTTCCTTCTCAGGGGACATGCATGACATCACCAACACGAGGCTTGATTGAAAGGAAACCCCCAAATCTCACGTTTTCACTATGAATTTGCCCGATAAGTCTGGTTTTTCTTTTTTTTAATTGCCCCGTATTTAAATTTTCAATCCATCAATTAAATAACCAATGACAACGTTGAATGTATGTGTGCAGGGCTGAAGAAGGAACCCTATGTATTTAGAATGTGTGGGGAACCTCCTATAAGCACTACATGGTTAATCTTCTCTTTGCTCATCCCAACATCTTCCAAACACTCCTCAACCATTTGCATACACTTTCCGAACAATCCATCATTGAGTGCTTCAAACTTGGCCCTTGCAATATTTATGTAAAAAAAAATTATTACCCGCGCCTTGAAGAAAATTCAATCAAACAAGTAAATGCACTCATATCTACCAATTAAACATGAATTTTTTGTGCATTTGAACAGAACTATATGTACACATATTAATAAACAACTAGACTCTCAAATAAGGATTTTGTGTGCATTTGAGTGGGACATAAATTATATATTATATACATATTAATAAACAAATATACAGATTGTACTCACTTAGACAACGTAGAAGATTCAATTTGAGCATTGCATAATACTTTCCCTTATCAATCCGATTATTTCCTCATGCGTTCTTCCTTTTTAATTGAGGTCTTTCTTGCATCCTTTTAATTAATTGAGCCAAATCACCCACATTGATCTCATAGATAGATTTCCATGGTGTATACATCAAAATTCTTGCAATAACATAACCTACACAGTAACACCATAAAATACATAAAATTTACATTTAGTATTAATAATTATATTTATTGCAGATTATGGAAATACCTTCACATTGATTGCTTCCTACCAAACATGGAAATCGATGGCGGGGCAGCCCATCCCGAGAAAGTGTGGCTCAAAGTGATTTTAATGGGTCCGATTGATTTTGATTCAAGGTGATTTATGTTTTGGCTTTCCGTGGTCCAATATTTCTTCACCACAATTAAAGAACATCGATTAGAAAGAAAAAAGGCATGTAGAACAAGAATATGACTAGCACAGCCACTAACTTGCGGCTGAGAATGCCAAAAGGTATCGGCTGAGAACACCGAAATATATCCACGCTCGAAAATGAAACACTCCATGCTTATGCAATAGGTGGGTCGGTCAGCCATCGAATATGAAACGCGCGGACAGCTGAGATGAATTCAAAAATACAAAGAAGTTATGAAGAGTAAATCGCATTCATTGATTTGGGAGGATGACTAAGAATATGCCAACATCTTCAATTGTTAGCCATCATATTAGAATTTTAAATTAAAAGGTCATTAATCGTGCCCATTGCCAATAGATATACGCCTTTTAGCGTAATAAAAGATGCAAGTGGAGATAAATGAATAGTGTAAATGTTGATAGATGGACTATCTATCTGACTACTTATATCAATCCTTAATTATAATCATTACCATGAGGGTTAGGTACTTAATTCACAGTGAATTACTAATATGTAATAGTAAATGATATTGAATTATTTATAATGCATTACTAATATATAATATATATAATAGTAAATGATATTGAATTATTTATAGTGTAGGAGAGTATAACATTATAAATGAATTAATGTTAATAAACTTAATGATTTTAAAAACAAATGGTAAATCATGTGCACTCCACGATCATCATACTTTGTTTGTTCTACCCAAGTCACATGTTATTAATTGCTTCGTGTACCATGATTCCTATTCCTAATTATCAATGATGTGATATAAGATTACAGGACAATAATTATGATTTCGTCACAACCTTGGAATACCTATTGGGCATGTCCTGAATGAAACAACTAGATGGAAACCTCCTACATTTCATAAATCATGCAAGAGAATTATCTCGAAGGCTGTCAAAAAATACATCCACCACTTCCCATACTCCCTCAACAAACACATCCACCACTTCCCATACACCCTCAACGTATATTCAAAGGTTCTATTATTTAAGTCGAATCCACCATTGCCCATACACCCTCAGTGTATATTCAAAGGTTCTATTATTTAGGCTACGATGCTTGGAATTTGCAATTTTGTAAAGAAAATCAATTATTTTTGTTGCCCCTTCCTTATTGATTGGGGCATGGTTTCACTCAAACAATGATCTAATGTTTAAGAAAGATTAAAAGTTAAAATTGATCCATGCATAATAGTTTTGGCCTAAGTGTACAACAAAATCTATATAGACCTACCCTAACATCAAAGTAATGGCCATAAGTTTTTGATATAGTGATAGATGTCAACCATTGAGTTCAACTTGATTTACTAAGTTCAGGGCTTTAGAGCCTATCTAGATGTTTTGAAGTTGAATGTTCTGCATCGCTTGGAATTATGCTTAATTAATCTAATTTAGGTCCATTACCATATCACCATTATGCTCCACCAAGACTCATTATAAACAAAATGGCTATAAATATAACAAACAACTATGATAATAAAAATGCATACCAATGTATCTAAATCAATTCATACTAACACATACTCCAAGAAGTCATAATTTCCATGGACCAGTGATTAGAGAAACAAGATTGAAGTCTCATATGTCAGGAAACTTTAACACAAGAAGACACGAAAGATCATCAATACATGTCTTGAGCAACACCAAAGATCATGCTTCTACAACCCATAAAGTAATCAAATGCATAAGAAAACACAAATGATTATGATTCAAAGTCATACTCCCATTAGAAAACAAAAGATGAAAGTTTTTAAAGGAGTGTAGACTCAAAATTTGAGATGTATTTGATCACAAAAAATTGAAATTATGTTTAACATTTTAATGGTTTTTCTTAAATAACATCTTAATATTTCATGTTTTTAATGAAAAATACACCAAAACAAAATCTTCATCATTAAATGATTCTGGTGCAATTGATATACCTTCAGAGTACCATTGGCATAGAGGCTTTTCACTTCAGCACTAGGAGGAAAGGGGCATGGGAAACAAGAGCAAAGAAAAATAAATTATGCATGAAAATGTATCACATGGACAAAACATCCAAACTTTGTTAGGTATAATGTGCTTATATCACTGACAATAACTTCTATCACAATGCACAACAATTCATGTGCCATTTTTGCCAAGGAACATCCTATTATAATATAGACATTTTGGCGTTGTAGTGCTAGACCTTATAGCCCAAAGATGTCTTATGGAATCCACCTATAACTCCCACTAATAGTGTTCAATAGTGTCATTGGCTACTATTGGTCATATAAGGACATGAATATAATTTGTTTTTTTAATCTGTGCAATCCTTGCATTGGAAAAAACCGATCCATTAACAATGTCTAAATTAATATTCAAAAAGAGGAAAAAAATATCTTCCTCAATTCCTATTGTTGCTTGGCATCCAAAAGAGTGATAACATACTTAAGAAAGACCATTCATTTCAAAAGAATCCTAGCCTGCTAAGAATAAAAGTGATGGCAACTGATACTCAATGCATCATCGAAAGACCACTCATTTCAAAAGAAGCTTGGCATGTTAACGAATGATGGCAGTAGATACTCAATGCATCCATCAAAAGAGCACTAATTTCAAATGAATCCCAACCTAGCTTGCTAACAAATGATGGCAATTGATACTCAATGGATCCATCAAAAGACTATTCATTTCAAAAGAATCCCAACCTACTAATAAATTATGGTAATTGATCATGCAGAGTGTTGCAAGGCTAGGGCTTGGAAATAACTAGATGGGGTCCCCAATCATTGACTCTAGAAAATATCAACAAATGGTGAACATTAAAAAAAATCATTAATTTCGTTTTTTTCAATTAAACTAAAATATAGTGTTAAACAACACCAGATAATCACATTGCCATGCAAAATTGAAAATATACATATATAAGATGTCCAATTGTACATTGTACATTGTACATCATACATTACTTGTTGGTCACTGTCAAGTCACAAGTGAAGAGTCCAAACAAAATTGCATCAAATATAAATGTATATACTATCCACTATGATACTATCAATGTACCCACTACACCATTTAAGGGCATAAGCATTGGGTCACCTCAACTATATATAGAGGGTGGAAGGAAGAATCCAAAGAGTGTTTGAGATGCATCTCCTCATTACAACGACTCAAAAATACCCATTTGCAACTTAAAATATCAACACTATCAAAATGGTAATAACCATGGAATACAAATTGAAAATCAAAGTACATAACACATGCATAACTTATAGTTTGAGCAATCCATCAAGAGTTACAACTAGAGTATGTTGTGAGTCCAATCCCTTATTTTGTGTTTCTTCTTACTCCCTATTTTTTGTTGTTGTTAATGTTTTGGTAGTTGCGGGAGGTATTTCCTCCTGTACAACTTTTCTTAGAGAAGAAGAAGATTCCAATAAGTCAAAGGAAGACCATTGAACTCTTGAAGAACACCACAAAAAAAAATAAAGTGAAATAGAATACCACGGAAGAGAATTCAGCCCATAGGAAATAATAATAAAGTGGAAATATAATTTCCAGGAAGAGAAGTTGGCCCACATAAATAATAAAGTAAATTTGAAGACCCAGAATAAGAAGTCGGCCCCAGACATGTGCCCAGATTAGTATAAATGCAAGTCTGGGCCAATTCATTTGTACGACCACACAATTCTCCTTATGTAGTGCGCACTAGGCAGTTGCAGTTGCAGCTGCAACTGCAGTTTCGTTATTTCTGGTTTATGGTTCTCTTGGAGAGTGCGTCCCATTTGGGGAAGGATATTCTTGGTGGTTCTTAGGTGATCTCTCTTGTGTGGTACCTCTAGAAGAGTTGTGATAAGGTTGTGTGGTGCTTCCCAGTTGCTTCATGCCAGTTACAATAGTGTGGTGCTACCTAGTTGCTTCGTGCCAGTTATAGTAGCAGTTGCAGTGGCAATTACCAGTTGTGTCAGTTCTGTGGTGACTCGGTTGTCTACCCTCGCTAGGGTTTGACAAGAAGAAGAGATAAGTATGTGGTTCTTCATTGTTGGTTTTCTCTTGTGATTATATCTTTTTCATGGTTGTATTGGAATATTCTCTCTAAGAAAAGTTGGCTAGGTTTTTCCCCAATTTTGGGGTTTTTCCAGGATAAATATTTGTGTCCTCTTGTTCTTCTTTATCTATTTCTTATATGATTCAGTATATGATTATTGAATGTTAAAATAAGATAAAAATGATATGGTAAATCTAATGTTAACAAAACTAATGAAAATATAACATGGTATTAGAGCAGGTTTCCTTCAGAACAGTCTAATCGTTGGAAGGAAGATCGAGAGATTTGCCACATTGCCGAGATTTGTCGTTGCACATACAATTTTCCATTGCACAACTTTCTTATCAATATTGTTGAGCACTTGTTATAAATTCAATTGGGACAAACTCCACCACTGATTAACTCGCCCTACTCTAACGCACCTATTGCACTTCTCATATTGACTTTCCGTCAAAATTGAATTTTTTAGGGTTTTAGTCTTGTTGACATTTTCCTGGACATTGAACCTTCTGATTCAGATTTCTAACTTTTTCTTATTGATGTAATCTCTCAGATTATAAGACAAAGTTGGATGGTGTACTCGTATATAAGATGAGAGTGTTTGCAAGAGATGTACACTTGGCAAAATGACATTTATCCAAGCAGTGACAGTAGATCCAAATGGATCTTAGATCTAGTGCACTCAGAGGAAGCCCAAGAGTTGGAGGCAACAATGATGATGTCTCCTAAAATATAGAACAATTCAAATGGGAAAGTGACAACTAGACTCCAGGTTTGCATATCATGTTTGATATTTTATACTGTTGCAGCCAAGTAAGCATTGTAACTAGAATACCAGTCTTTAGAGTTCTATTACTATTATTGCTATCAAATGTTTAGTAACACTTGAATATTGTTCGTATGATGATCATTAAGTAAAATTTCATTGTCCAGTATTAACGATGCACTTGTTTACAAGATAAATTGATCTCCTCTAGGAGATGTTCTTGGTCGTTGACCTTGTTCCATGTTGGTTATCTTGTAAATTATATGGAGGTTACCACGGAGCTGTTGTTGTTCTTGTTTCTTGCTCCGAGAAGATTACCATGGAGGAATGATTGGTCACAACACTGGAAGAGTGTTTCTCCTATTTCTTATTATTGTATTTTTTGTTTTGGCTCTTGTTCCAAGCAGGTCATAAGTGATAGCTCTTAGAAGGAGCTACTATGATGATTGTTCTCATTCTTGTTTTTTATTATTGTTCTTATTATAAGAGTATTATTCTTCTGTGTTATTTTCCCTTGTTGTTTCTCTTGTTCCGGGAAGGTCACGAGTGATAGCTCTGAGAAGGAGATATAATGACAGTTGTAGGAGGCAACATATTAGATGGTCTCTAGCTGAGACATGGAGCAGACTGTCCTGACATAGATTTGTGTACATGACCATGCACATCCATGTAATGAAGGAGAAAAGGATGAAGTCAAAACCTTTTGGCAAGAAGGGTACGTTTGCGAGATATAGAGGATCTCATATAGAGATTGATTGTAAGGAGCAGAAGGCTCCAAGGATGACCATACAAATCCATATAGTTCAGTTGATCACTCTTCAGATCATCGGGAAGATTTCATGGAGCCAAAAGGGCCTACCCATAATCGTTGTAGTGATCAGGAAGATACCAACATGGTCTCATGATACTTTGCAGGATGCAAAGGGGATACAAATATATGACATTGATGAGCCATATCATTAGGAGAAGCAAATAGCTCCACCAGTGGTGAGGCAAGTGGCCCCACCAAGTACCAGATCAAAAGCAGCTAGAGTTAAGAGGGAGTCAACCCTCGAGATCCAGTAGGGAGGAGAAACCTCCCTAGGATAGTTCATAGGAGATAAGACTTCAAAGGAGGTCAGTGCATGCAGAGGGAGAAGATGGCTCCAAAGACTATATAGACTCAAAGGGAGTCAAGCTTTTGAGGGAGCATGCAAACTCAGAGGGAGCCTCATCTTAGAGAGAGTCAGTGGCTTAAAGACTTTCATTCAGAAAGTATTCCTCCTCAGATTCAGATGGGAGAGAGAGACATCTTCTAAGATTGACAGACAGGTGCCACGAGTTGAGGATGCTAGATCAAAGCTTCATAGGCTTCGAGGAGATATGATACCTCCTGTGAAGATTCCCTTGTTTCAATGTTGGAGGAGGAAGCTAGTCAAAAGGACTGGGATATGGATTTTTCCTTGGTTCCGAGACCAGAAGGGAAGTCATTGGTGACTTCCAAGTTGATATACAAGATCAAGCATGCTACATATGGAAACATAGAGATGTACAAAGCTTGATTTGAGATGTAAGAAGGAGAATATTATGACGAGACACTTTCTCTAGTAGCCAGAAGAAGTGTACATAGAGCAGCCACAAGATACATGAGAAGGAGTCTCATGTCTGCAGATTGAAGAAGGATTTGTATGGGCTTAAGCAGGCACCCAGGGAAGGATATGCCAGACAATTATTTTGATGAGCTTGGGGATGGTTACCCCTTGATATTGGATGACCCATTTATTACAGGGGATGAGAAGCTCACAGATGGGTGCAAGAGGGAACTCACTTCAGAGTTCAAAATGAAGGATATGGATTTGATGGGATTAGAGGTGTGACAGAGATGAGATTTTCCTTAGACAAAGAAAATATAGTGTTGAGATGCTCCAGAGATTCGGGATGATGGACTGCAAGTCCATGGCCACACCTATGATGACAAACCTGAAGCTCTTGAGTGATCCATATTTAGATTTGGTGGATCCCACAATGTACAGACAGTTGATCGGATCCTTCATGTACCTGGTTAACACCAGAAGTCTACACCCGACTTCTAAAGGGAAGATTTAGGCCACCTCAACTTTGGAATGGTTGGTTTTTTATTATTTGATTTTGTTGGTCAGTTAGAGGGTTGGTTTTACTAAGACAAGAGCATGGTTGGGTTGGAAAAATGATAAGGATGAGGGTCCTCCTTGGTTGGTGGCACACTAATGAAAAACAAGTGAGATAATAGAGGTAAAAACAAAGGGAAACAACAAACCACTCAATGAATAATCTATTGCAAGAAGTTTAATGCTTAAAATATCATTTCAAGACATTAAACGTGTATCAAAAATATAATTAGTCCCGCAGGTTGCAATAAAAAAAAATCTCCACCACAACATTTTTTGTTTCACAGGTTGCATCTTAGTAAAGATAAGTTATACAATAGCTGAAGGAAATGAAATGGACTTCGCACAAATAAAAAAATGCATTCAAGATAAGATAAAAAAACACATGAAGATTTGGACAAAAACATTGTCATCAAAAGTATATTCACCCTCTAGAGAGATTTAATCCATGCATAGAATAGGTTCAACCAGCTAATGTATTCATATTCTTCTCCCAAAAATTGAACCCTCTAAACATACAAAATCTGCATATTTATCAAAGATGCAGAGGCTCTCATCGAGTGTGGAATTGAGGCTTAGCTCTACAACATTAGCTGTAAAACAACTTATTAACTTAACTAAAACATTGTTGGAGTATATTAATGTATACTTC
>ML808426.1:0-21683 GCA_009831015.1 Picea engelmannii
TTTTTTTTTTTTAAAGTAACAAAAATAGAGACTTGAACTCAAGACCTCTTACTTAATAAGGCAACTTTTAACCAAGTGGGCTAGCAAAACATATTGTATTGTTTAGAAGGAGGATTGGGGGTGTTGGTGTTGTTGAATATTACCTTGGAGAGAGTGATAAAAAAAACTCTTTTCACACAAGAAAAAAATTCTCTTCTCGATGAAAAAAAGTGTTAGATCTCGGTTAGCTTACCCGAAAAATGCACATTTTCCTATTTGTTTCTGATTTTCTGAGATTGCATAGGGACCAGGGAAAAGAGCATACACAGATATAAAACAGTAGCAACCCGGAAAAAAACAATACAAAACCGAAATAATACTCTGCAAAAATTCAAAAAGTGTTGTGGGTGGGAAATCCCTCCTACGGACTAGCACTAAGGGTTTTTATCATGCATGTAGAAATGACCTAAAGCTTCTTACTTCTTACCATCATCCCATGCCTAAAACCCCCATTAATCATGTGTAAATACAAGGCTCAAGAGACTAAGTTGAAGTACCTTATTTTTTGTGTTCGATGTCGATCCCTTTTCGCGCTTGGTCGTTCTTTGACTGCAACTCTCCTCCCAATACTGACCTGCATTCAAAAAAGACAAACAAAGAACTCCACATGCATTTGATCTATGAACTAATGGGTTATAGATTTAATCAATCATACAATCAATATTCAAATAATGTTAATCTCATATGGTGGGACGGGAAAAGCAATTCTTTTATTAACTTCACAATGATACCTTACAATGATAAAGTCAGCTACTACTCCTCGATATTGGTCCTGGGATCTTCTTCCACTGTCTTCCAATTGATTTTCTCTATACTTCTCTTTTCACAAGGATGGCTAAAGGTTGGGACAAAGGGAATGCTCAATCGGGTATAGTTTCTTTACTATGATTCTTCTCCCTTTCAAATGGGACCCCTACCCCTTCTTTTATAGGTTAGAAGGATCTAGGTATTTGGTCGAATGACTAGCCATGCATGGCTGAAAGGTTTAGTTAACTTACCCAAAGCTATGTGTTCCATCAACAAATTTCATTTTTTCATGCTTTTGTAGGTACATGTGGGATGTCTTGGGTCAGCTTGCGTGTACACACGTGCAATAATGGAGTAGGGCGCGCAGGCCTTTATAAAAGAGGTTTTTAAGAAGAGTTGTTTAGTAGTGTTTTGGCAAAGAAAGAAACTGAGATGGCTTGATGACAGGTAAGCATGTCTGGTGAAAATTAGGGTTATAATAGATTCCCCCTAATGTGTGAGGGCAGAAGAGAATCTGATGGCCGAAATAAATAATCAATCTTCACCAACATACCAAACAAGTGAGCCCAGGAACCAGAAATCGACAGGTGCCATCTGCAAAATAAAAATTGTCTCATCGAGGCAGGCATACCCATGCTTAGGATGAAATAAAATCATGGCTACCAATCAAATACACTGTATATCCATGCCATATAACTATTTAAAGTGTAGTCACGAGCAATACACAACAGAGCTACATCTTGAAATAAAAAAGATATACATGTATAGTATCCATCTTCTAGAAGATGATAAGGCCTGATGGCTGGAGATGAGGTCTTCAGAGCTCGAGAAAAAACTTCAAAATATTCAAAACTCAGGTAGGAGTGTAATATGAGTGTACGAATTCACTACCTAGAGGTCTTCGACGACTCATCAGTCATGGCCTAGAGAATCTTGATGATCAGATTGAAGGCTTCATTGATTTCGAACAAAACCTTGATTGGACTTTCGGGATGGACAGGCATGAGGGAAAGAGACAAAATGCAGAGGGGCCGACTTAGGCTTGGTAAAAACTTCCCTTAGACAATAGCACGAAAAATGATGAGATTCATGTAGCATGGCATTGACATAAGTTCACTATGCAGGAGGCAACGCAAACTCTCCATATGTTTGGAAGAATAAACAAATGGAGGAGGAAAAAACTCTATGTAGCGAAAATAGATTCCTAAGGTCATATTAAATCCCAGAGTTTGAAGAACAAAAGAAAGGATGTGCTTTGTCCAAGGGCGACTCATTGTGCTGCCAATAAAAAGAAAATTTTTTCCCTTCCTCTGTTTGGGGTATATTTGATTATTTAGTTTTTTTCAATAATTTTGGAAAGCTTGAAAAAGAATAGAAGAATGCTACATTAAAAATGAGGAACGAGTGTCGCAAACATACTAATTCTAGGTGCAAGGACAAGAATGATGTTCAGAGAAAGGACATTCGAAAAAATTCCTTCCGAGGCCAAAGGTGTCAAGACGCAAAGACAAAGTGCGACAGGGCTTGTGTATAAGGCATGCTTCAGATGGTTCAGTTGAGAGCAACATGGAGCTGGAATTAGGCCAAAGACGTGGGTATGAAAATGCGATTAATAAAACACACAATGGTAACATCCTTCGATGTAATTTTAACGAGCCCAGAGAAGGCAAGCTCGACGGTTTTTCATATTTAGAGAGTCTAAAAAAACGTAAAAGGAGACTCCGATGGGGTACCTTTTTCAGAGGTAGTCTAATCGTTTTGAAAAAGGGGTAAACTAGCACCGACAAGACATCTATTCAAAACCATTTTAACAAGTGTGATAAAGACAAGATCACTCAACGATTTTTTCATTTTTAAGGAGTCTGAAAAAATCTTAACTATGGACTCCGTCAGGAATGTTATTCTGGACCATTTTTATGAGTGTGAAAGAATAAGGTCACTCAACAATATTTTCAATTTTAGGGATTCTGAAAAGATCTTAACTATGGACTCTGTGGGGGTTCCTTTTTTTTAAATTTATTCCCTCAAGCCCGAAAAAGGGGTAAACTACCGCCGGATAGACATGACTTCAAATTTTAGTTTAACAAGCATGAAAGGCCACAAGATCACTCGACAATATTTTCATGTTTAGAGGGTTTGAAAAGGGCTTAAAAGAAGACCTGTTGGGGGATACGACTCATGTATGAAACTAGTTCAGGTAGAGCCTGCTGCTAGGCTCATACAAAGAATCTCTTCGATAGTCAACTTGGAAAGTCTCCCAAAAGGGAAGAAAACACAAACCATGGTGTAAGTCCTCCTGTGGTATAGAAACTGTAGTCATGGCGTCAAGGATAGCCTCATCTAAAGGAAATTCAAAATCTGAGAAATCACGTAAACGAGGGTCGACAGTCCCAAAGGGTGAAGTAAACTGACCATACTCCATATGATGATGGAGGTTCTGACCAGGACTGACAGAGTCTATCAGTGAAGAATCACGATCACAAGGGCTTGAGGATCTACTAACAATGAGATCAGACTTAGAAGGATACTCAAGCCCACTTAGACCAAGAGGGGGAAGCAAGGGATCCCATGCCCTCATTGGATACATCAATGGATCAATTGTTGATTCCAAGTCTCGAGAAGGAAAACATGATTGCACAGGTTCCTTCTCATAAGCAATTGAACACCGAGGATAAGATGCCACATAATTAACCCGTGGCAGGGTGGAGTCTACACGAACACTAGGAACATATAAAGGGGTAGCCTGCACTAACACTGAATTAGAATGGTGATTATTAGATTCCAGCTGGTCAATAGTGATAATGATTCCATTGTGAGGGAAGTGCATCACCCGAAAGAGAATATATACCACAGTGTTCATAGGATATACATAATCATGCCCGAGAAGAGTATTGAAATCTAACGGGCCTTGCACCACTATAACATTGTCACGGAAAATCTTCCCACCTAACGAGATAGGAAACTGAGGAAGAACCCCCAAATATTCACTAGGAAATCTATCAAAAGCCAACAACTCATGTGAAGTAGACACAAGCTTGGGAGAACCCAAGACTTTCCAAACCAAGGAGGGTAAAATACTTGTAGAGGCTCCTTCATCCACAATACATCGATAAATGTTTTCTGAATTAACTTCAACCTTTATTTGAAAGGGTGTGGAGGAAGGAAGACAAGGATCAACAAGGTCATTCCAATCAAAAGAAACCATCCTAGGGCTTGGAGAGGGTGTGCTCAGAGCGAGCATAATGCCCCCTTGTTATGAAAATACTTAACCAAAAATTCTAAAAACATAGTCGGTAGACATGTCACTCCGTAAAAGAAGAGTGGGATCATCCGATGACTGCATCGACATGACCACTTTCACAACCAATCATTGAATAGGTTGCGAGACTAAATGGTCTAAAGGCACCTCACCCCCTAAAAGAGGAGTGGGATCAGTCGATGACTGCATCAGCATGACCACTTTCACAACCAATGACTGAATAGGCTGCAAAACTACATGGTCTAAAGGCACCTCTCCCCCCAAAAGAGGAGTGGGATCAATCAATGACTACATCGACATGACCACTTTCGTAACCCATGGATGAATAGGATGCAATACTACATGGTCTAAAGGCACCTCACCCCCCAAAAGAGGAGTGGGATTAGTCGATGATTACATCGACATGACCACTTTCGCAACCCATGTCTGAATAGGCTGCGAGACTACATGGTCTAAAGGCACCTCACCCCTCAAAAGAGGAGTGGGATAAACTGATGACTACATCATCATGACCACTTTCTCAACCAATGGTTGAATAGGATGATAGACTACATGGTATAAAGACACCTCACCCCTCAAAAGAGGAGTGGGATCAGCCAATGACTGCATCGGTGTGACCACTTTCTCAACCAGTGACTGCATAGTTTGTGAGGAAACCTGAGAATACTCAGAATCAAAAGAGCTTGTAGACAGGGACCACAATCTTTGTACCTCTGGAATGCCAAGGAACAAATGAGTAAGGTGATCTCCCTTGCAAATATTACAAGGGAACTTAGGCTTATGTCCTATCCATATAGGTTTCTCAATAGAATCGATGCCCCCAACATGACTAGTAGTGGCTAGTTTCACATCTCCAACATGATTTGCAGAGGCTGGTGATGGGTCGATAACTTGACTTGTAGAGGCTACAAACCTATTACCAGTATGACTGGTAGTGACTGGACTCTTTCCCCCAGCATGACTTGCAGAGGGTGGGTGATTTCCCCCAGCATAACTTGTAGAGGTTGGGTGCTGGTCTTCAATGTGACTTGCAAAGGTTGTCGACCTATGTCCAACATGACTCATAGAGGTTGGTGATTTCTTCTTCCTATTCTTCCTCTTTCTATTTCGTTTAGACTTCCGATTACTAGTAACTTTACTTTCACTAGAGGTGGGAGAAGGAGGAGGAGAAGACTTTGCTGATGAAGAAACATCAAAAGGGTGCCCATGAATTAAGGTTCTTAACTAAGAAGTGTCAAGAGAATTCATGACATTTGGAATGGTACCCAACCAAACTGGTAGTCCCACATTCAACCCAGGAATTTACAAAGTGGCCATCAAAAGGGACACCAACGTTTCCGAAGAAAGGAAAAGCACAAGAATCCCCTTGCGAAGGGGTTTCTTGGTTGGTATCGTTAGGAACTTTAGCCATGAAGATCTTATGCAGAGGTTTTCCCCTTGCGGGATCGTTCAAATCTGTAAAAGTCTCACACACTGACTTTGAAGAACCAGTGTTATCAAAACAACGCCTATAAAGAGGCGACTCCACATTTCTAAGTGGAAGAATGAAAAGTCCTCTCAACTAGCGGAGTAGGCGTTCTACCACCCTAGGTTAGAGACCCAAATCCACGACTAAATAAATCACTATGGAAAGCTAGGGAGAACAGAGCACACACTAAAAGCTCCTAAAGGCAAATCAAGCAAACAACTAACTAGTTGGAAGAACAATTACACCAACCAACACTAGAGCAACTTATCAGTGCAAGTGCAACTCGAATATGGAAGCACCCTCTGGGTATACTCTGCAAAGCCCGATGTCTACCCTAGGTACTTTGGTATACCCCCGCGGTCACCTGTGTAAGTCCCTAAAATAAAGGCAACTAGGTTGCTAGCTCGTGAACAATCACCAGACGAGTACAATCGACAGTCGAGTGGACCGCAATGAGTAGGGTATCAAGCCCAAAAGCTATCAAGGGTATCGAAAGAAAGTGTTCCAGAAGATGACTGAGGACCTCAAACAGATTCGAGACCCACAAATCTCCATGGAAAATGAAATCAACAGAATCCCAAGACAAGTCCTCTATATGCATTCCCCACTATGCTTGGTCCATCTTTGGAGGGGTTATCTCTGCTACGTTTCCGCACGCGATCTTGTGTGTTAGCCCCTGTGTTAGAGGGGGGTCCCGGATAATTTCCACATTACTGGACTTCTACACTCCTTAGCAAAGACTCCAATATTTGATTTAATGGCCTTGAAGAGTTTCCTCTCCAACCTAATTCAAGGCCCTAACCCTAAACTAGTTGGTTGACCCTATAAACATAAAATTCTAGTTATTTTTAATTAGCGCATGTGTAAATACAAGGCTCAAGAGACTAAGTTGACGTACCTTGTTTTTTGTATTCGATGTCGATCCATTTTCGTGCTTGGTCATTCCTTGACTGCAACTCTCCTCCCAATGCTGACCTGCATTCACAAAAGACAAACAAAGAACTCCAATTGCATTTGATCTATGAACTAATGGGTTAGAGATTTAATCAATCATACAATCAATATTCAAATAATGACAATCTCATATGGCGGGACGGGAAAAACAATTCTTTTATTAACTTCACAATGATACCTTACAATGATAAATTTGTCTACTTCTTCTCGAACCTGGTCCTGGGCTCTTCTTCCACTGTCTTCCAATTGCTTTGCTCTATACTTCTCTTTGCACAAGGATGGCTAAAGGTTGGGACAAAGGGAATGCTCAACCGAGTATAGTTTCTTTACTATGATTATTCTCCCTTTCAAATGGGACCCCTACCATGAAAGGTTTAGTTAACTTATCCAAAGCTGTGTGTTCCATCAACAACTTTCCTTTTTTCATGCTTTTGTAGGTACACGCGGGCTGTCTTGGGTCAACTAGCATGTACACGCGTGCAGTAATGGAGTAGGGTGTGTGGGCCTTTATTAAAGGGGTTTTTAAGAAGAGTTGTTCAATAGTGTTTTGGTAAAGAAGGAAACTGAGATGGCCTGATGCTAGGTAAGCATGTCTGGTGCAAATTAGGGTTATAACAAAAAGGGCGCATTCAGGCTTTACACCTCCGGATCTAATTGAAATGGCCATATATTGGCCAAACAAAAACCTTTTCAAGTGAAATGAAAAATGTTCCTGACTGAAATGAGTGATCCTAACACAATGGAACATTCCTCTTAGCCCATAAATGTACAGAAATGAAAAAAAAATATATGAGACAACTCAGCTTCACGATCTCGATCTACAACATGAGTGAGTCTTTAAATAGGCTCCGATACCTTGTTCGAAAACCCATGTATTCCAATAGAGGATGAACACCTTTAGTAACCAATTACACAACCCGATAAAATATCAACACAACAATGTTTTGACGTGGTAAAACCTCTACAGGGAAACATCCATGGCCCCAATAAACGTGACCACTTGGAGTATTTTATTAATGCAAAAGAAAAAGATTACAGAGTTATTTTACAAGAGTGTTTCTCAAAATCGATCATCGACAAATGACCCTCCATGCTCTTTAAATGTATATCATGGACCAATAAAGTGTTAATCCAAGGATCAATGGTCATTAATATTGAGGATAATATGAACCGTCAGATCACTCTCTATCAGGAACATCTCGTGACTGTCATATTTCCTAACTGCAAATGCATAATAATACATACGAAAGGAACAAACTAAGAAACACACTTTTACCTAACAACACATTAGACCAAGTATATATTAACTAACTCCTAAGTGTCTAAATATCCTAACAAATATTACTATATGGCATAGGTCTTCATATACCTATATTACTCTTGGACTTTTCCTATAGGCCTAGGGGTAGCCTGATTCTTGATGGATATGGGGAAACAAATATGTATTTTATTAAATGTTTATGTCCCCTACTCTTATAGAGTGGAATATTGGGCACATTTTTGAATATGGAATGTATTTAGAGTGACCTTGTCATGATAGGAGAGACCTAACATTTATATTAGCAACTTTAGAAATTTGGGAACCTGTTGCTCACATGGACTATCTATTAGGACATTTTATAAGAAAAATGGAAGTAGTGGGTTTGCTGGACCTCAAACTAGAAAAAATAACTCCTACTTGGAGAAATAACAAAATAGGGGAAGACATAATAGCTAAGATGATTGATTTCTTTCTAATATCAGAAGGGTTTTTGGATGATTTTATTTAAGTAAGACATTGGGTAACCTCGACCGGGGACTTAGACCATAATCCTGGTATGTTATAAGTGACCCTTGTCGAGGAAAAACCACCTAGCCCCTTCAAGATGAATCCATAATGGTTGAAGGTGGAAGAGTTTCTTAAAAACATCAAGGATATTTGGAATCCCTTTGATGAACATCTAATAGGATTTACCTAGTTCAATTTCAACAAAATATGAAAGAGGCAAGCAAGGTAAAAACCCGCTCGGACAAGGACAAAAAAATGATTATAAGATCCTTAAAGAAGTGGAAGAAGGATTGGATACCATTTATAGTTACAATGAAGGTTTTGGATACTTGAACAAGACCCAAAAATAGGAATCAAAGGAACTAGAACAAAAAAGGAGGATTATCTTACTAGAGAAATAGAAGGAATAAAGGCTCAAGAGTAGGGCCATTTTGTTGGGTATGTGTTATATTTTTTGCATGATTAGCCCCATCTGTTATACATTGTGTTGGGAGAAAAGGGGGGTTTCAAGGGGGTCCCATTGCCCCCCTTCTTGAGGGTTTGGGGGAAAATACCCCTTTTGTTTTTTGGGGGGGATGTTTTTGGCCTACTTTTCACCTCGTTTTTTTTCTAGCCAATGGCATTTCAACCCATTGTCATGTAATTATGGTCAAGGAATCTAATCTAGGAAAATTGATTAGGGTTTTGGATACCACATAATCATATATATTGTATTGTAAATGTTGAAGTTAATACAAATAGATTCATAGGTGAGGCTCTAAACATTTGTTGGTTTTCACAGTTAAGGGTTTCCAAAGTAAATTTATGAGTACTATGAGTGAATGCTATTGTTTCTTTTATATTTAAAAAATAATGTGTGTGTGCATTGCTATATTTTAAAGGTTTAAAACTTACACAATTAGCTTCAAGCAAGTGATGAAAATTTCAGTTTCTTTAATTGTTTTTCAAGTGGAAGAAAACATATATACTCTATTTGGAAGATTGAAAAAGGAAACAATAGGCGGGAAACAAATTTTAAAGACATAGCAGATGAAGGAGTTGAATATTTTTCCAATCTATTCAAATAGGTCTCTAGGGCCACAAATGCTGAAGTGATAAGACTCTCCAATTGTTTTCCCAATTTTGTAAACAATGAGGACAACTTGGAAGTGATAAAATAATTGGGGAGAGATGAATTTCTCCAAACCTTACAGAGTTTCCAAAGGGACCAAATCCCTAGACCATATGGCCTATCAATGATATTATTCCTAAAATGCATTGAATTCATTAAACAATAACTATGGAGGGTGGTGGAGACCACTAGAAACACAAGTAAAATGTTTGGGGCTTGTCGGTAAAATTATATGTATAATTTCTAGACATTAAATTGTCAATTTGGGAGCTTGTAAACTTAGAGATACCAAAAAATGAAATGCATGATCATATAATATCATATCCTATCCTATCCAACAAATAAATGATGGTAATAAAATGAAATCAATAGAGAATGGAAAAACTTAAAGGAAGACAAAATTTTAAATACAGAGTCATTTGAATTCCAAATTCTCGTCATCTACTAGATTTGCAATTACTAGGCACATGTTACAATCTTTCATGTTGAATATGAACTAGTGTGTTCTTGTAACTATTTATATGTAATTTTTTTAACGATAATTTTAATATGGATGTTCAGGTAACTATGTTATCACACCATGCGATAAGATAAAAAAAAATCAAATGCAAAAAAACTACACCACAAAGATATTTAGTTCATTGGATGCTTGATCAAAGAGGTTCTTTACTAGTCCAAAGATAATATAATTCCATTTATATATAAATTTTCTTGTAACTATTATGAATAAGATATTTAACTCAAATATTCAATGAAACTTGTATTCATGTAGGTTACTGATGCAAATTAAAACATGCAATCAATCATTTCAAAGGAAAGCATAAACTATAACTTGACAAAGATGTCACTTGTTCACTAGACTGATGACATGGTACTTTTAATGGCTTGAATCACATCCTTTCATTCTATCACTTGAATGTTCCCATGAAACAATACAAACTACAACTTGTCTTTCAGTCTTCAATGGAAGATTTATTCTCTGTAAGGATCCACACACAAAACTCATACAAGAAATATTAATCCTAACATTCGATTAAATAATTGGAGACATAAATGAACTAATGTGATATTTAACTAGCCTAATTATTATTGTATCTGAATGTAAACTTACTATACTCTTCAAATATAAATCTATAGAAAGTAAATCACAACGTGAAGTGAGTTGGTGGGTCCTCCCAACTATCTTCACACTGCTAGAGAGTTACGGAACTAAAAACGAATTATAAACACATAAATTTGTCTCAGAACATGAGCAAGATCACTTTATATTAATGGATTGAAGGTTCAACAATACAACCTCATGAAAACATATTAATGATCTGATAATGTCCATCATGTTTACACCATCTAGGCTTAGCTTATATACATGTTCATCTCATAAGAGCATTGTTGGCCCTTGACCAATTTTTGGAGAACCTTGGTCATGTTTGACCAATTTTGGGACTTCAATAGGTTGGTCGAAGATGAAGTGCCTAGACAAAGCAGAGATCACGGGATCTCACCCCCTTTTGTGGGATTTTTGGGTGTTACGGTTTATGTAACAGGTATGGGATGTCAGCCCATGGGTTTTACCCATGTTTAGGCCCCTGTTGTAATGTATAAATAAGTATTTAGGCGATGTAAGAAAGAGACCTATTAGTTGGATCTATGTGATTGAATTGGCTTAGTGCATAATGTGTTGAGAACTTGTAGAGCTAAGTGCAAGTGATTGTAAGAAGGATTTGTGTTGTGCTGAGCTCAAGGAAGGAGGATTTGGTGAGGTGTGTGCAGATCTCATATCCTATGAGGAGTTGGTTTTGTCACTCTGTGTATGTAAGAATATTGGAATAAGATAATAAAGAAGAAGAAGAGTTGGTGGGCGTAGCCCCACACTGGGGTGAACCACATATATCCTATGTTGTGGTTTCTTTGTGCAATGTGGCTGATATGTTATTGATGTGATTTATTCTTAGTGCTGTAATCTCTATGTTTGTTAGATGCATCTGATGTAGTATCTTAGTGCTTAATAATGTGAATAAATTCTAGATCTGCTTGATGTTATGTGATGAACTGTTGGATGTGATTAAGTCTTGATGAATACTAGCTGTTCTGTAATTAGGGTTTTTACCTGTGATGTGAATAAAGAGAAAGGATAATGAATGCTAATTTCTAAGTGATCTCTTAAGCATTGTGATCACAGATCTGTGTCCCAGCTAGGTTGTAGAATCTTGATTCCTACAGCCCCCCTGCCTCTACCTTGGGTGAGACTTCATCTGCTTCACAGGTGTTTTTGAAAGGGCCGATAGTTAGGGTTTTGTTGGTGCATTGTTGAAGCCTTGAACCCTATGTATGCCCTACAATGAAGTGGGGCTACAAGGTAGCCTCCATACAAAATGGTGCAGTGTGCCTAGCTTGCCAATTAATCGCTGGTAAGCTCGTCAGGAAGAATAGACCAATGCAAGTCATGGGTTTTGTTATTGACCTCGCAGGAAAATGTGTTGAAGGAATGCATATGAACTAAGAGAGCCATCTCATCAACTAGTTGGAGAAAGATTTCCATGAAGCACAAGACCGGGGCTATGAGTTTTACTTCAGCTAGTTGCTAATTCTCGTTGCCTTTGTCTCTTGGGATATACTAGAAGGAGAAACCTTCCCTAAAGTCAAGCCATCTGAACCACTATCCATGAGGTTCACTACCCTATGGTATTCGATTACATGGAAAAAAAATGGAAATCAAATGCGGTGTTCCACACCTATTATTTGTAGCTGAAGATGGCCATTGAATCCTTCCTTCACATGACGTTGAGTACACTACATAGATTCATGCCACTTGCGAAGTTCCACATAGACATACACTTCATTTAGATCACTGCACATGGGGATGAACACAAGGAATATCTCCAGTCCTATTACAAGCTCACCGAGGAATATATGGAGGAAATAACCAAGGAATGGCCTACAAAATTCCTTGTACCAGTCGAACAGATTGAAATCTCTGGCCCCAACCTCATCGGAAGTCCTGTATTCACTCGAGAAGAGTATGATGGACCCAACAATAATAGGAATAAGAAGAAGGAAGAAGTGCAAGAAATGAAAATCTCATCAAAGGAAACTACACCAGATTCACTTGGAGGAGGATGAGATGACGAAGTAGACCAAGAAGAGGACGAAGGGGAAGAAGAAAAGTAGGAATAGGGAGAAGAGACATTGCCTAAATATCCCATCATAGAGATTGAAACATCAAAGAAAAGAAAGGTTTCCCTAAAGAAATCTTCAGCATGAAAGAATTCACGAGCCAGTAAGCCCCAACTATAGACCGTGCTTACACTGGATGAAATTGATCTCATCATCATCTCTTTAGCAGACACTTCATAGGATATTCTGCAGTGCAACAAAGAAAATCAAGAGACAATGTATGACATAATTGAGGCAGAGATGAAAGGGGTACAACAATCCCTCTACTTGAGCCGCATAATATCTACTACGCCATCATCATCAGAAGGTATATAAGTAGGAGATGAGCCTGTCCAACTATGCAAATTAGCAGATGCGACAGAGGCTCTCCTTTGTCGTGTCCAGGAAGAAAAAGAGAAGGCCACAGAGGCCTTCAAAAAAACAAAGGAGAAAGCCCTAGAGAAACGTCATATTGCGTAGCAAGAGAAAGATGATCTCCAAGCAAAGTTTGCAGAGGATAGAGCACAAATCCAGAAGGAAAAAGAACAATTGTTCATGGAGAAGATGGGAGTTAAGGAGGTAGTCACCAGATCACTTCGCTCTGTGCAGGGCCTAGCATAGATGGAAGAAGAGACAATGGAGAGCCAAGTTGGGAAGCTTGTTGAAGCCATTCAACAACTTCAAGAAAGAGTAGCAGAACTATAATTGCAAGCAGCTCCAAGAACTCCACAGAAAGTATGAGACCAAAGGGAAGAAACTGCAAGGAGCGCAGTCGAAAGAATTAAGGCATTGGTGTTAGAATGCAAGAAACTCAATAATTCAAGTGCGTATACCTACGAGCACCTTGCAAAGGACCCAAAACTAATAAAATTAGAAGCCCAGCTCCAGGAGGCGAAGAAACAAGCATTGATAGTGCAAGCACAACTGAAACTACTGTCAGTAGTCAAGAAGATGAAAAGGTCATAGGAGGTGTGCACAATTCAAAAATAGGTCAATGCCATCCAAATTAGAGTCATGGAAGTGACCTAGAGATTCCAGCCAATGTAGGATGAAGCTTGCACACTTTTTGAAGAGATCAAAGGATGAGGTGCACAACTGGAAAAAGTGGTCACCATGGTGGAACAATGCTTAGAAGGACTGGTCACTAAGAAATTCATTTATGAGCTCTCCGAGTAGGAGGCTCTGGTGAAGTAGCAGGTCAAGGCAACTCGAGCCAAGCTTGAGGCCTTTGAAGCAGAATTTCCAAGATTAGAGTGACCCAGGATAGGTCACAAGTGAGTGTTGGGGGCATGCTGGGCCTTGACTAAGTTTTGGAGACCTTGGTCATGTTTGACCAATTTTGGGACTTCGACAGGCTGGTTGAAAATGGAGCGACCAGGGGAAGTGGAGATCATGGGATCTCACCCCCTTTTGCAACATTTTTGGGTGTTAGGGTTTATGTAATAGGTATGGAATGTTGGACCATGGGGTTTACCCATGTTTAGGCCCCTATTCTAATGTATAAATCAATAGCTAGGTGATGTAAGAAATATACCTAGTAGTTGGATCTATGTGATCGAATTGGCTTAGTGGATACTGTGTTGAGAACTTGCAGAGCTAAGTGCAAGTGATTGTAAGAAGGCTCTGTGCTGTGACGAGCTCGAGGAAGGAGGATCTGGTGAGGTGTGCACAGATATCCTATCCTATGCGGAGTTGGTTTTGTGGCTTTGTGCATGAAAAAAGATTGGAAGAAGATAATAAAGAAGAAGAAGAGTTGCTGGACGTAGCCCCACACTACGGTGAACCGCGTATATCCTATGTTGTGGTTTCTTTGTGCAATGTGGTTGATATGTTATTGATGTGATTTATTCTTAGTGTTTTAGTCTCTATGTATGTTAGATGCATCTGATGTAGTAGCTTAGTTCTTAATAATGTGAATGAATGTTAGATATGCTTGATGCTATGTGCTGAACGGTTGGATGTGATTAAGTCTTGATGGATACTGCGTTGTTATGTAATTAGGGTTTTTACCTGCAATGTGAATAAAGAGAAAGGATAATGAATGTTAATTCCTAAGCTCTCTGTTAAGCATTGTGATCACAAATCTATGTCCCATCTAGGTTGTAGACACTTGAGTCGTACAACCCCCCCTGCCTCTACCTCGGGTGAGACTTCATCTGCTTCGCAGGTGTTTCCTAAAAGGATGGTAGTTAGGGTTTTTTTGGTGCATTGTTGAGGCGTTGAACCCTGGGTCTGCCCTTGTGCCAACACACCTGTAGGAAAATTCAAAATGGATCCTCTATTCCATTCCTTGTATGCATCGATTATAGCAATGAAAAATATGAAAAATAAATACAATTCAATCTTCAGGTATTTCTCTGACAAATATAGATTATAAATCATATCAATTGATATTCTCATGACGTGTTGATGGATGAGAAAATACACAATCTTGGACACGACCAAATCCCTTGCTGGACGCGTTGTTTTGGTTGTAGTTGACCGTAGGATTTGAATGAAGAATAACATCTACCTCGTTTTCTCTAGAATTGGTATGATGAACATAGAAGCATGTCGAGGTATCCAGGAGAAGAACCCATGTCTTTGATCCTCTTCTAAAATTTTGGGTATATGCCAAACGATGAGGTGGGTTACAACATCACCTTGTGAGTTACAGGACATGGACTGTTTAAACTGTCATTAGCAATAAAAAAACCTTTAATCCTTGTAATTTACCAAAAACAAAGGAAAATATATTAAATTAACAAGTAATTACATTTTGATCTCTCGAATGACCTTTACATGGAAAAAATGGAATAAGATTGGTGAAAGGAGTGAAAACAAGGTCAAAAGGAGGTATCTGGAAGTGGAAATAACATCAATTTTGAGGCCCAATAGGGCTTATAATAATTTAACGTACCCAACCCCAAGTTGGACCATGCCACTTCTAAAACGACCAAACAAAATTTTCCGATACCAAATCTAAATGCAAAAATAATACACAACATGGCATTCAAACTCATGAAATTGTCCATACTAATTAAAAATGTAAATGAAACTACTTTAAATGTGCACAACAAAAAATAAACACATATAGAAAAATTCAACCACATAAATGGAAATTCATATGCATCATTCTGCTCACAACAAATAACATTAACCAAAATAACTCAAAGTAAAACATAGAACAACTATATCAACATTTAACATAAGTAAACACAACAAATAAGAACACTTTATCTTATGAAATATGCAACCCACTATAGAGGAAGAACTTTTCCCCCAATAAAAACTCACCCCTTAGCTGGGGCTATATGAATCCACAAGAGACAGTGGTCCATAAGGCTGGCTAATGTCCCCATCTCAATATGCAATATCCACAGCTAATTCTAGTCCACCAACTCTCTTCCCCATAGCCCGCACAACCCAAGGGATGGGATCCCCCTTCACTTCTCACAGTCTCTTAGGTCTTCCCACTCCCCTCCATGGCTTCCAACATAGGTTGGACATGAAATCTCTCTGTTGGGACCTCAAGAAATCTATAGCCACAACAAGAATTTTCCTAGCAGCAAAACACTTGCTTCTCTTGACAAATTTCAAACATAATATTGTGTTGGCAGCCAATTCATTTTTTTTTAATTGCCCTAAAAGCTGCCTACACCTATGTCTCTTGAACTTCAAATTTCTGTCGCATTTTGCGAACAGAAGACATTTTTATTTCCATGCGACATTTGCAAATTGGTTTCGATTTAGTTTTCACGACTTAAAGCGTGAAAACTCCTCCATCGTTATTTGGACTGTCATCATATTCTCATTGATATTCCGAAAGGCACTTACCTTTGGTTTGCTATTAAGTGGTTGTAGTGGTTTTCTTTCAAACTATTTCCATTTATATACTCTTACTTTGATGGCGCATTTTGATTAATAAGACTTTGAGCATATTAAGTTATGGGTTATATTTGATTTCATAAGGGTCATGTTTGATCTAGTTTTATGTGATGCGATCCTTATTTTCACAAGCCTTTGACTTATCAGTTTTATAAAATAATGTTTTATAAAACTTTGATATTATATTATGCTATGAGCGCATGATCAATATATGAGTTTCGATTTCATGTTGAATGGCACAGGTTTGAAGTTATGAAATCACGATCGGGTAAACTTTTGGTTTGATTTAATGGTCTGAACTTATGCGATGGCACGATTGGATAAACATTTAACTTTGGGTTTTGATTTTGTGATTTGGATCATTACTTGGTGTATGTTTGTTTTATGGGTTTTGGTGTATTGTTTGTAAGTCATGCAATGCCACATTGATATAATATATGGTATGGCAAGTTAATACAATTATCCACCGCCCAAATTGTCGGGTTGGCCGATTCATATGGTTTAAACGGTATTATGGTGGATGGAACATCACTGTACTGTGCCATTATTATCCTGCATGGTGGTGGTAATCCCACCACCTTCGCATGCATACAATTAATCCATTCCCCTTTGAGCGCTGCAGCTGTTAGCCGTAATGATTTTCAACCCTGTGTATTGTTTTTTTTAGTTCAAACCCTACTATGCACACAGGCCATGGCTCCAGTCGTAAGGGCCGAGCCCAACGGTTGCCAAGCATTGCTGATGTTTGATGGCGCTTATAGCGACCTGGAAAAGTTCGGATGGCTCCCTTTCATAAGAAAATTTGATGGTTATAACCCTAGCGTGGCTCGACAATTTGCATTAACCTTCGATGGCTGCCGAGCCAAGGTTGGGGTTGTGCAAATGGAAATTAATGAACAATTTCTTAGCTCGACTACCAGTCTGCCTGCTACATGACAGAAGTGGTCGAAAAATTACAAAGTGGAAGATGTCCCGTGGACATTGCTCTTCCAATATCGAATGGTGAACTCCTGCGACAAAGGCTTGCCTGCAAATATGTTAAAACAATGATGGCATGACCTGCTAATGATAATCAAGCAATTCATTACTTGCGAGGGAAGGTACAGGTTCGTTTTATTGTATCACCTTTGTCTATTGATGGTTTTTATAGGCTATGAGCTTAATATGCCACACTACCTTCATAGAAGTCTGTTTAAGATGGCTAAGAGGTACAAATGCAGCCAGGCCGATACCAGCCTCTTCCATTATGGGTTAATTAAAATGATTATGGTTTATGAGTTGGGGTTACGTCGTGACTGTTGGGGTGATTTTCTCAGTCGGAATAACTTTGAGGACTCAAGCCCACCACAGGTTGATAAACCTGTGGTGAGCGAAAGAAAGCATTCCCCCCCATGCCTTACAATGTTTTTCTACCCAAACCTCTACCCGACTCACCTATGAACTTGCCCATGTCTGTGACCAAACAGGTCGAAATTGCTAAACCCACAGCCAAAAATCCTAAAGCTAAACCTAATACAAATTCTAAAGGCAAGAAAAATGCCCGGTTAATCTCTCGCATGGCAAGAAATAAACCCAAAATTCCTGTTAATCCTGAGCCTATCGTGGTTAGTGAATATTTCGACTCGGAGATTGAACGTTTCCTCGCAAACGAGTATCCCTACTCAGAAGGTCTGTGTGACAAACCCTCATACGACTTTGTCAAAAACTTACCACCTTGTTTGCAGAATGATCCCAATTTCCCAGGCATTGAAATGCCTCATGGAACCCTCGGTGACTCATCGAAACCCCCTCCTTCTCAACCAGCTGTTCCACCATGCGATCAGTGTGGCTTATGGTTGGAAAGATACTACCTAGATGTGCCGATATTGCAATCCAGAATTCATGCTCTGGAGGATCAGGTGGAAAAACTCACCAGTCATAATGCAAAGCTGCAACCCACTGAAAAGAAACAACGAACAACTGGTTCAATTCTGTTTAAAAAAGTTGAGTCAGCTACAACAATCGTCAATTTGAAATTGGCGTAGCCAGAGCAACCTCGCTCGTATGACTTTCATCCATTTATACGACATATTCATAAACTCCGTGTACATCTTTGACCTGCTCTGTCACACAAGCATGCATTGCTGTATATAATTTTGTTTTGGTAAATCGAATTTCGTTTTGATTAGATTTGGTGTTGATTCTATTAATCATAATATGGATTTGATTGTTTTAAATCGGTTGCAATCGAATGTTCTGTTGCATCTATTATAGACAAGCTGTTTTTCATTTCAAATTTTGGAAAATGATCTATGTTGCGATCCGAATTGGTTATGATACACATATGTAACGATGGTTATCTTTTACGATTTTATTTGAGTATAACTTTGACCAGCTTGGATACGGTTTGGATTATGTTTAAAAAAGGGTTTTGTTTTATATCGTGAAGTAACAAAAATCGTAACAGTCATGCAAGTGCTGGCCAGTCAATTCGTTGTGGCCAATCGACCCTGTTCTCTTTTGAATTGGAATGACAATGGATATTCAGTTACGAATGGATTTGTAAAATGGAAATAATCATGCCCAGGATTATGATTTGTTCTATATTTGTCTCAAACTCGATTTTATTGGATTGCTGCCCAGCTTATGGTTATCAATGCTGTTGGATCTTGACTATGTAATGCCCAACAATCAAAATCTATGTCGATTTTTGGTCAATACTGTTACGCATGTTTCATTTCAATATATCGTAACAGCCTTCCATATTGGAATTTGATCCTAACATAATGAATGTTATGCATAATCTCTACAGCCTTCCTATCTCTACAGTTGATTGAAACGACATGAACTTTATGTATATTGTTACAGCTGTAACAAATCTATTTTGTGTTCAATGGTATCGATTATAATTATGTTGTCGCAAATCCTATCTTATATGATTACGATTCTGTTCGATTATGGTTTTATTGATTACGATTACATCGTATCTCATATGACTTGATTCTCTGCTTAATTTAGTTTGATACGAAACAGGCCTGTCAAAGTTTGACCATGTTTTATGGTAACTGAAAACAGAGCATTCTTTACTCTGTTTCGATTGCATTCATTTTTGATATTGTTTGATTTGAATGATAATTTCAATTGAATCATTAATAATTCATTTTTAATGATTATTAAAATATGATTGGTTTTGATTTCATTTGATTGCTATCTGGTCCTGTTTGCTATTTTTGACTAGGTACAGAATCAAAAGATTCTGTATCCAAGTCTATAGAGTCAATTTTTTATTGTTTTCTAAATGAAATATCTTTCTAATTGGATATTTGTGTTCTATTGCAGGTAAATTCGAATTGGCAGTAGATATGATGAGCAGTTAGGGGATGTTTCAAAGATTTCACTTGCATTTTATTTTATTAGTTTAGGAGATTTTGGGATATCTCCCAAATTATGTAAAACTGTTTGATATTATTCACAAGGAAGTTTTACCTTGTGAAGAGACCTATATATACTTATGATTTTTGTAATTATCATCATCCTCATTCGTGGGAGAACAAGGACATGGAGTTCTAATACAGACTGAAGCAGAATTTGGTGTTTTGTCACAGCTTTAGCTTCTCAACATATCAACATTTTGTTTCATGTTGTGTATATCAGTTTGTATATGGTTTATGACTACTTTAGCTATCTTGATCATGTGAAAATGATATAATTTTAATCACTGTAATCCATATCTAGTTTCTTCCTATTGTATAACAGATATAACAATTATCTAATTCAGTTTGTGAATGACAGTTTTATCTTCTTCATGATTTGAATTATTTAATATATGTTTATGCATAACAGGTTTCCCTTATTGCATGCATTTATAAATCTTAAGATTGTTATAATCTTTTATGTTTTGTTTGTCCTGTAAAACACTTCAAGAAGCAACACAACCAATCGTTTACGAAAAGCTCACGGGCCAACCGGTGCGATTTTCCTCCTCCGACCAGCTTAGAAGTTATCATGCACAGGGCAGACTTGGAGCGTTTCCAGGTCAATTAGTTTGTTGTTTACTGTTTCATTAAGTAGTTTAATTTAGATATAATCTTACTTAGATTTATATTAGATTGTTTAATTTCAGAAAATATATTAGATTGTTTAATTTCAGTAATGTTTATTTCTTTTTCATAAAATATAAAAATAAAAAAGAGATCCTTGGTTGTCTTAGGGCAGCGAACACATGAGTTTTGCAGGTTTTAATTAAATCTGTAGATTGTTTCTAATTTATATTTGTGAATAAGTAATAATACAACTGATAATTAGATAGTTGATTTGAGTTATTATAATAGTAATTAGTGAATTGTATATAATAGTTAAAATAGTTGTATTTATTTTATTTTAGATAATAACTTGTTTTATTAGTTTTAATTAATTAGTTTTAGTTTCTTTTAGATTAATTAGCTCAGATCAATTCTCTCTTTGGTTTTCTTAAAAGACCTCAGAGCGGCCAACAGAGCCATTAAACTCGTCAGGGTGGTCCATTCCAAACGACTTGAGTTATTTAGACAACCCCGGACCGGTTCCACTCTCCCAGTTGACGGACGGTCAATTTCGCCCGTCAACAAATGGTGCTAGAAGGAGGGCCAGAGCTTAATTAATGGCACGAGGTGGTCGCAAGACTCCTCCCCCACCTAATCGCACTCCCATAGTGACTAGAATCCGTTCACAAGATAATATCCCCCCTCAAACAACAACCACTTCAACCGAAGATCCATAGATCACAGTTGAGCCAACAACCCCTAATCCTACAGGTGGTGATTTTCAAGAGATCGTTTGTCAATATCTTATCAGAACACATAGTTCCTTAGCAAGTCTTAGGCGACCAAACCATCCGTGGGGTCAACCTTTAGACTTCTCTGATATTAGAGAATAGTTAGGCGACATAGACCTCACTGTGAATCCTACAGATCCAAACACAAATCCTGCTGCAGGAGGATATGGGATACCTCCTTCGCCACCTCCCTCATATCCTTCTTCTTCTGGAGGAGATTCCTCTTCTAACGATGGTAAATCATCTTCTCAGCCTTCTACATCCAATACCCCAATGGAAAATCGGAACAACCCTGCTAGACCTTGGTTGGACCAGGATTGTTAAGCCCTAATATTGGCTCATTACCACTTAATTGGGGCATATTAAATTAGTAATGTTATTTTATTTATGTTGGCTTTAGGCCATTAGTTGTGATTTAGATTAGTAATGTTATTTTATTTATGTCGGCTTTAGGCCATTAAAACCTCCTAGTCTCCTATATATACCAAGGAGACATTTTCATTTTGAATCATCTTGTACTTGAAC
>ML808426.1:34138-46862 GCA_009831015.1 Picea engelmannii
GGATTTTATGTGAAGAATGTGAGATAAAGCTGGAGGAAGAGCGTTGCATCAATATTATTCTTTCTAAGCTAAGTAGTGCATATTTTGTGTTTGTATCTACATTTTATGTCATGATATAGGATCTAGTAAAAGCTTATCAAAAACCCACTCTTGAGTCCTTTTGTGATGCTTCGATTAGAGAGAAAGATAAGCTTGTACAAGTTAGAGTGATCAGCATTGTAAGTACCTCCAACAAAGCCTTAGTCACCCAGCATAACGATAAACCAAAGAATCTCAAGAAGAAACATCATCACCACAACAACAAGCAACATAAGGGTCCCAAACCCACTCAGACAACTTCAACTCCTAATGGTGACAAAGGAGAAAAATCTAAAAATAAGAAGATTGACAGACATTGCAACTTTTGTGATAAATATGGTCATGATGAGTCCAAATGTTTCAAGAAGGTGGAATATTTAGAAGCAATGATGAAGAAGCACAACATCAATATTGATTCTACTTCTTCTTCTTCTTCTCATTGGCATGCACTTTATTCTTTTGGTTTCTCCTTCAATGCAACTTCTACTTCTTCTTATGAGTGGTTTATTGATTCTAGAGAATCTTATCATATGGCTAAGGATAAACACATATTTTCTTCTCTAAATGAATGTAACACCAATAATATATTTTTTGGTGATGATAGATCTCTTACTGTTGTAGGATCTGGAACAACTCAAGTAGATAATGGTCATTTCAATGATGTATTATTTGTTCCAAGTATTTCTTGTAACCTTCTATCAGTATATCAAATCACTCATTCAGGTGAAGGTAAAACCATATATTTTTCACCTCACCAAGTTGTAATCAATTATCTAAAACATCCTAAGCATGTTCTTGCAACTCGAATTGTTGATGATATTACTAGTTTGTACAAGTTTGAAAACTTTGGGTCATCATCTTTTCCATCAGTTTTTGTTTCTCATAGTGATGACTTGAGCAAACTTTTCCATGAGAGGTTTGGTCATCTAAACTATCACTCATTGAAACAACTTTGTAATCAATAGATGGTGACTAGTCTTCCTCTTGTTTCATGCAGAGATGGTGTTTGTGTCGGTTGTGTTCTCGAAAAACATCATTAGGACAGTTTTGAAAAACATACCTCTTGGCACACATCAGACCCTTTGCATCTTGTTCACAGTGATTTATGTGGTCTACCTTCTTCTCCTTCTTTTTCTGGGTGAAAGTATTTATTGAATTTCATTGATGACTTTTCAACATGTACTTGGATATACTTATTAAAACTTAAGAGAGAAGTTTTTTACAGGTTTTTGGCCTACAAGGCCCTTGTAGAAAAGCAATCTGGACATCAAATTCAAAGGTTAAGAACAAATAATGGAGGTGAATATGTGAACAATAATTTTACAAGTTATTGCACTACACAAGGCATCCAAATGCAACACATTGTTCCATATACACCACAACAAAATGGTGTTGCTGAGAGAAAGAATCGCACATTAAAATAAATGGTTAATTGTATGTCCCAATCTAAGGGATTAAGTCTAAAGTATTGGGACGAAGCCATCAACTGTGAAAATTACATAGTAAATCACACTCCCACAAAGGCTCTTAAAAATATAACACCGGAAGAATATTGGACTAAAATTAAACCAAATGTAAGTCACTTATGTGTATTTGGTAGTATAGCATGGGCTCACATTCCTGATGAGAAAAGGAAAGCATTGCAACCTAAGAGTGAGAAATGTATATTTGTTGGTTATTCTAAAGATTTCAAAGGTTATAGACTTATAAAACCACATTCTAATGAAATTATTATTAGAAGAGATGTTAAATTTGATGAAAACATATTAGCCTGCGAGCCTAATTCAATGATTGTGCCTTCTTCAGCCTATGAGCCATATTCGGGTTTGTGCCTTATTTTGTTCCTATTCTGGTTTCTTCTTTAGATGATGACAATGAGGATGAAAATCCACCTCTCCATGCTCACCTTCCTCCAGTTGAGTCCTTTGAACCTGAATCAGCACCAGATCCATTGCTTCCTAGATGGGTCTTTTCAACACGAGAAGCAGTTCATGATCTTATCGGTGATACTTCAGATCAACGTCAGACACGTTCAAAGTTCCATCAAGCCTCTTCTCTTTTGGCTCAAGTTTCAGAGACTCATGATCCAAAGACATTTTAATAAGTTGCAGGTCATCCATATTGGGATACAACAATGAATGAACAGTATAATTCCTTAATGGAAAACAATACTTGGGATCTTGTACCTCTTCCAAAAGGAAGAAAACTTGTCATATGTAAATGGGTCTATAGAACCAAGTATGCATTAGATGGAAGTGTTGAAAGACACAAGGCTCACTTATTTTCCAAAGGATTTTCCCAAGTTGAAGGACTTGACTATAATGAAACCGTTTCCCCTGTAGACAAAATGAATTCCATCTTCCTTGTTCTTTCCCTTGCTGCCTCACATAAATGGGAGGTTCATCAGATGGATGTTAAATCTTCCTTCTTGCATGGATATTTGCAAGAAGAAATATAAATTGAACAACCTCCTGGATATGTCCAGAATGACTCTAGCCTTGTTTTTCGCCTTAAGAAATCTCTTTATGGTCTTAAGCAAGCTCCTCAAGCTTGGTATGCCAAAATGGAAAACTTTCTTATTAACACCATATTATCTAGATGTCATTTTGATCCTGATGTATATACCAAGAAACTACGAAGCCATCTCATAATTCGTGTCCTTTGTGTTGATGACCATATCCTTACTGGTAGTGACTCAAAACTTTTAAACCATGTGAAAACCATCCTTAAGAAGAAATTTGAAATGACAGACTTAGTATTTTTGCACTATTTCCTTGGCCTCTTAGTTTTTCAAACCAATGAAGGATTTTTTCTTTCCCAGTCTAAGTATGCTTGTGACCTTCTCCGTCGCTTTCACATGGAAGATTGTAAACCAACTGCTTCTCCCTTCTAGTCTGGATTTAATCTTGTTGCCACCTGTACTTCTCCTGAATTTGATGCCACCTTGTATCGTTAGTTAGTTGGTAGCCTATTATACTTGACTGATACTCGTCCTGATCTTTCCTTTGTTGTTATTCTTATTACCTGGTATATGCAAACACCCCATGAAAGCCATTGGAAAGCAGCTAAAAGGATACTTCACTATGTTTATGGTATAGTTCAGTTTGGGATACATTACAGTTCAAAGGGGACTCCTTTATCGGTTGCTTTCACTGATTCATATTGGGTTGGAGACCCTGATGATCAAAAGTATACTGCAGGTTATGTTTTTAGCCTTGGTTCAGGACCTGTCACTTGGACCTATAAGAAACAACAAGTTGTTTCACTTTCTTCAGCAAAAGAAAAGTATCGAGTAGCAGTAAATGCAATTCAGGAAGTTGTTACACATTATTTTCTTCACCCCTATGACCATTAATTATTTGCACCTATCCTTTGTCTTTAGAAGGATCAATGGCATGAATACCTAAAGAAGAATGAAGACACATTTTCCCATAAAGATGAAAATTATATTTTCCCTTGTAAAAACCTTATAAAAGGGGATCTCCGCACTTTTCTCAGTGTTAAGGGTGCGATGATTTAGGATCGATGCAGGTTGCACCATAGTGTTCTGTGACATTGTCGTAGTTTTCTCAATATTAAGGGTGCGACGATATTTTTTACGAAGAAAAAAAGCATCTTCTCGATGTTTCTAGAATAGAAGCTTCGAGGGTGAGGTGGCCTCCGATCGATTTGGATCTGAGTCACATCCTTGTTCTAGTGGGATCATCCTAACCTCCTCATCCTATACTTTTCAGCTTATAAAAGGAGAAGATTTCTCATGGGAAAAGCTAGTTAGAGTTTTTGAACCTTGGTGAGTTAGCTTTGGAATGGTTAGAGAATTTTTGGAACTTCGGCTTAGTTATAAACATTCAGCTAATGAGATATTATTATAGCCAAGAGTTTGGAGTGTTTGGGCCTATGTTGGATTTGAGTTTCATTTTTCCAAGTTGTGATTGTGAGTGACTTTCAAATCTACAGTCTCAGAATTCGTGGAGCAGAAGTGTGTTGGAAGCAAGGAACTGTTGGAAGGGACCCCAAAACATCAAGGCATCGGTTGTATTATCCTTTTAATATTTATAATACAGTGATATATTTCTTTCCCATAAAATTGTTCTTATTTTATTGTATGACTCCCTGATCACATACGTAGGTTTTGTTGAGTATACATTGTTCCGTTCACTTCGTTGGCTTATATATTTTTACAAGTTCAACATCCCATAAGCCTTGGAACGAAATGAGGATGACACTAGCGAGGACAAAAGACATTTAAAAGGTATGTCATTTATTGTTTGTTAGTTAGTATGCTTGATAATCAAAACTTAGGGAAAGTTTTATATTTTGTCTTATTTTGTTCTAGCTTCAGGGTGAAGCTAGGGAGATCAGTTTGTGTCCGCACATACCAATTTTTCTGATAACAAAATTGGAGACCATACTGTGGATCATGTTTTAGGGTCCCTTCCACTCAAGTAATATCGAATAACAAAATTGGTGACCATACTATGGATCATCGTGATCCCTTCCACTTGGGTTATAGGTATGGTATGAAAAGAACTTAAACGAGTCTTTCTCTCTCGTTAAAGAGTAAACCTGATACTACTCATGTTTTTCTAGTTGATACATACACTACTATGCTAGGGGGCATTGCTCATTCTCTCATGGAACATCCTCCAAGTAATGAGGCCATCCTTTTTTATTGGGGTGCGCTAACTGGACCTCATCTTCCCTCTTACATTCCTTTCAATATTACAGTACAGGTTTTTGGTCGAGATGTTCCTCAGACGTTGATAGACGAAGGTGTGTCCATTAGCATTTTGTCCTCTATTGCTTGGCAAGCTTTGGGTTGTCCTCAGCTTGTGCCAGTTACACAAAATCTGATAGCTTTTAACAGAAGAATCAGTCAACCTTTAGGGACCCTTCCTCAGTTTCTTGTAACTTTGGGAGGAAAAATTGTCTGTATTGATGTTATGGTAGTCCAAGACCCCTTGGATTTCGATTTACTCCTTGGGCGAGATTATTTCTATGTCATGAAAGCTATAATGTCCACTCTTTTTCGTGCGATATCTTTCCCTCACGATTGAATAATTGTGACTATTGATCAACTTTAGTTCGTTCTTCCTGAATTGATTACCAACCTAATCACCTCCCTAAATGGTTTTTATATGCAAATGGTATCGCCCCCACCACAGGTCAAATATGTGGTGTCATCTCCCTTTCCTTTAGTTTTCAATGAAGATGAACCTCTCACTGTAAGATTAGTATCTTATGACTTGGATCCAGTAGTTGACATGGTGATCTCTTTGATAGGATTTTTAGAGCCTGACCTCCTTACCCTTATCACGGTCCTCGACATGTGTTCCTTCCAGAGTGTGTTTCTTCCATCAAATGAAGATCTCTTGGAATCCATGACCGTGTTTTATCCCTTGACATGGTGTCCTTCCAAAGCATTGTCCTCTTGGAAGCCATGATCAAGAAGAGCAGTCTTGAGAATGGTTTTCTGATTTCAAGCTCATTAAAAAATGAAACCAACTACGAGGATAGTTTTTGTGTCTCTGTGGCAACCTCGTTTAAAAATGAAACAAAACTTACAAGGATAGTTTTTTCGCCTCTGTGACAACCTCATTAGAAAAGGAAATAGAGGTTATGAGCATAATTCTTCTCCTGTGTCAAGCTCATTAAAAAATGAAACAAAGTTCTGGGAATTGAACCTAGATTCTTGAGCATAGTTCTTGTTCCTATGTCAAGATCGTTAAAAAATGAAATAGATTTCCCCCCTCCTTGATTGATTCAATTACTTCATTACATATAGTATTTGAAGCTTCATTTCATTCACCTTTGAAGTTGGACGAAACGAAGCTTGAGGGGGGGATTTGCTTACAACCTTTGGACTTCATGATGAAGTTAAGTCGCTAGCTTCTTAAGCTGGGGGAAAAGAACCAACTATCCCTGGATTATGTGTTGGGAAGTTGAAAGCATAGTTTTCTTTGGTTCAAGATTGTGATAAAATTGAAACCACCCACCTCAAGCATAGTTTCCTCTGGTTCAGACTTGTGTAGAAATGAAACCAGGTCCAAGCACAGTTTAGTTTAGTTTTAAGCTTGTGTAAAAATAAAATATATCCCAAACATAGTTTGGTTTTGTTTTAATATTGTGTAAAAATGAAAATAATCATGAGCTTAGGCTTTGTTCTTTCTCATGCTCGTAAATCAATGAGAATGTAACCGAGTAAAATTTTATCACTTTTTCGAAATCGTAAAGGTTATACGAAAAAGGAAACCCATGGAGTTCCCTTTAAGCTCTTTTCAGACTCTGTAAACAAGAAAATATTGTCGAGAAATCTTGTTCTTTTCACGCTCATTAAAGTATTTGAAGAAAATGTTTGTTGAGCAGTAGTTTATCTCTTTTTTGATCTCATCGGACTACTTAAAAAAAAGGACATTTTGGAGTTTCCTTTAAGTGTTTTTCAGACTCTCTAAATATGAAAAACCACTGAGTTTACTTTCTTTGGACTCGTAAAACAAACATCGAAAGGCCCATATGGGACCGAACCACTCCTTCCTAGGGTTCATTAAAAATACTCTGAGGGACTCATCCGAAGGATGAGCTTACAGTTCAAGCATATGTTATCCTCCTCAAGCTTGTCTAAAAATAAAGAGGTGCTCGCCAAAGATGGTGGGGGGGAATTGGGAAAGAAATATATCTAAACCTTTATTCTATGGAAGAGTCACTTTTGAACATGACACCCTTTCACTCACTTTGTGTCTAGGTTGGAAAATTCGCTTGTCTCTTAATCATACTTCTTTACAAGATTACAAATTGGTCTATGATCCTTCTTGTTGAGTCAATGTTTCCAAGATAGTTGTTGTGTCGTCAATATGTTCAAAGAGAAGTTCAATCTGGAAATCCTTCTATTGCATCAACCATTTCTGCATTCCTTAAGCCTTTTATTGCATCGACCATTCCTGAGTCAGTCTTGAATCACTTGTTACTTTGATCTACTTCAAATCTTGTTACTTATTTCATTTCATTGATGGGGGATACATTAAGTCCCTCTTGTTATGAGTCTTTTCTTGTCGACTTCAACTCATTATCCAAGAATTATAATTAGAAACTAATTGGTACCTTGGAACTTCCATGCCTCAATGGCAGGTTTCCTCGCTTTCGACAGTGTAGTTTCATTATTGACCCCTGATCAGGAGATTTTCCTGAGTGTTCTACTTCAACTCATAAATTCACACCCATTGGATTGTACTAGTGTGCCTTGGGAGTCATTGACATCAATGGTGATTTCCCTCACACTTGTTAATGGTATTCACTATGTACTGGTAATCAAGTGGTTTCTACCATGTTAAACTTGATCAGCACATGTATTCACATGGTTAGATTCATACTATAGAGTGGTGGAGATGAAGACCCTGAATCTTTTCTGACAAATTCAAGTTGCATTGGAGTATATTCATATTGTATTGTTTCATAGATCCACAGTGTATGTCTCATGGCTATGTTCAAATTTGAGTCTTTAATTCATAGATCCACAATATGGATTTTTTCATGTCGGAATTTATGCTTTGATTCATTTGAATTTTGAGTATGGGAATGCCTATATCAGTGATGATATATTATTGTATGGTATTTTCGTGTTTGTTGGCAGGTTTCTGACCGATGTGTTCCTTGTTCCCTACACACACTCGACAAAGTATTTTAGCTATCACTCTGTTCTAACTTCATACTTTGGGGGGACTATTATTACACATTATTTTCATCACCCCTATGACCATTAATTATATACACCTATTCTTTGTCTTTAGAAGGATCAATGGCCTAAATCCCTGAAGAAGAATGAAAACACATTTTCCCAGAAAGATGAAAATTATATTTTCCCTTGTAAAAAAATTATAAAAGGGGATCGTCGCACCTTTATCGATGTTAAGGGTGTGATGATTTAGGATTGATGCAGGTTGCACCATAGTGGCCTGCGACGTTGTCACGGTTTTCTCGATATTAAGGGTATGGTGATCTTTTTTACGAAGAAAAAGAGCATCTTATCGATGTTTCTAGAATATAAGATTCAAGGGTGAGGTGGCCTCTGATTGGTTTGGATCTGAGTCACATCCTTGTTCTAGTGGGATCATCCTAACCTCCTCACACTATCCTTTTTAGCTTATAAAAGGAGAAGAGTTCTCATGGGAAAAGCTAGTTAGATTTTTTGAAGCTTGGTGAGTTAGCTTTGGAATGGTTAGAGAATTTTTGGAACTTCAACTTAGTTATAGAGAAGCTAATGAGATATTAGTGTAGCCAAGAGTTCGTAGTGTTTGGGAATATGTTGTCTTTGAGTTTCATTTTTCCAAGTTGAGATTGTGAGTGAATTTCAAATCTACAGTCTTAGAATTCATGGAGCAGAAGTGTGTGGGAAGAAAGGAACTATTGGAAGGTACCCTACAACATCAAGGCATCGTTTGTATTCTCCTTTTCATATTTCTAACATAGTGATATATTTCTTTCCCATAAAATTGTTCTTATTTTATTGTATGACTCTTTGATCACATACATAGGTTTTGTTGAGTACACATTGTTAATTTCACTTTGTTGGCTTATGTATTTTTACAGGTTCAGCATCCCATAAGCCTTGGAATGGAGTGAGGATGACACTAGCGAGGACAAACGACATTTAAAAGGTATGTCATTTATCCCTTGTTAGTTAGTATGCTTGATAATTAAAACTTAGGGAAAGTTTTACATTCTCTGTTTTTTTGTTCTAGTTTCAAGGTGAAGCTAGGGAGATCAGTTTGTGTCCAAACTTACTAATTTATCCAATAACAGAAGCCTTGCAGCTTCAACATATCCTTTCAAATTTTTGATTCCAGTGACAACATCTGACCATTCTTTGGTGTGACAATCAAAGTGTCATCAAGCTCACCAAAGACCCAGTTCAACATCAGCGCAAAAAACACATCGATCTACACATGCACTTCATCAGAAATCTCATTCATGATCAAGTTATTGAAATGTTATTTTTCCCTATAGAAGATCAAGTTGCAGATATTTTCACAAAGTCTCTTATAGAAGCGAAGTTTTCCAAACTTCGATCTATGTTAGGAGATCAGGAAGTTGTCGTCAAGGGGGGATAGGCACTAATGACGCCTTCCTTCTCCTATTGTTTCACTATTGTAAATCCTTCAATCATATCCCAAGTTATTCTTAAGGAGGGATGTTAGGATATTTAGACACTTAGGAGTTAGTTAATGTCTACCTGGTCTAATGTATTTTTAGGTAAAAGCGTGTTTCTCAGTGTGTTTCTTTAGTAAGCATTAGTATGCATTTGTAGTTAGGAAATCCAAGGGTCGTGATATGTTCCTGATGTAGAGTGATCTGATGGTTCATATTCTCCTTGATCTTAATGGCCATTGATTTGTGGCTTAGCACCTTATTGGTCCATGATCTCTATTTAAAGAGCATGGAGGGTCATTTGTCAATGATCGATTGTGAGAAACTCTCTTGTAAAATATCTTTGTAATCTTTTTATTTTTCATTAATAAAATACTCCAAGTGGTCGCATTGGTTGGGGTCGTGGATGTTTCCCCATAGGGGTTTTACCACGTCAAAACATCGATGTGTTTATCTTTGATCTGGTTGTGTCAGTAGTTACTGAAGGTTTTTGTCCTATGTTGGAATAACTGTGTTGTCGAACAATATTCCCACCAACTCTTCAATAACATCAATGTAACTGAACTCCCACTCAATCACAAATTTTGAGATTTCCATATTGAAACTTTTGTCCCAATATTCCGCTCTATCAGAATAGGGGTCATAAAAATTTAGGATACATATTTATTTACCCATATCCATTAAGAATAAGGCTACCCATGTGCCTATAGAAAATTCCTGATATTTAGATAGGGTATAGGAATACCTCTACCATCTATTAATATTCCCACCATCTCTCCCAATAACATAAATGTAATTGAAATCCCACCCAATCATATTGAGAGTTCCTAAATTAATTTTTCCCCATCCGTAATTTTCTCCTAAAGGAGGATAATAGAGAGTTTTAATGTCTTTATAAGCCTCTTAATGACCAATTTCTTTGAGGGATTTTGTATCCCTTGATAATTGAGGGTTAGGAAGATCATTTAAGCCCCTAACAATGGGAAGATTCTCTAAGAGCCCCAATTAGAGATAATTGTTTCCCACGTATAACCTCTTGTGATGCTTGTCTTTGTTCAATGGACATATAGTAATTTCTCCTTCTATGGGTTGGCTTCTGGTTTTTTTCATCTAGGAACCCTAACCCCCCTACCACCTTCTTGGGGAAGTCTCAGATGTCTTTTCTTATATTTTGAAGATTATTTTTTGAATATTTTGGATGCATATATTCCTTAAGGGTTCATCTAGTCTCATATTCCAATTTGTGTATTTCAAGAGTCCCCACCTAGGCTTCTTCTTCTACCAGCGCCTTTTCAATTTTAAGTAGAGGGATTAAGGTCATGGAAACATGTTTTTGAATGCTTGAAAGGCTGGGAAAAGATTCACTGATAGACTCTAAGCCTTTTGGTTTTACCTCTACCCCCCATGTTCCAAAAACCAAATTTTCTAGAGACTTTCTTTTATAAAGAGAAGGTAACTGTGGGGAATTACCTGTGAGAGGTATACAATATGTGTTGTCACTAATGGCCTCTAATATCTATTAATTTTAGTGAATCTAGGTCAAAGGCTTCTCTATTGGATCCAATATCTTATATAAGGGTTCTTATAAGTGCCTCTTTTCAGTTATAACTTCTACCCTTCGAGTGTTTTGAGGAAATTCTGGAAATTCCACCCCCAATGCTTAATGTTTCTTCCTCTTAGCCCATACCTTCCTCTATATAGGGTAATTACAATTCATTACTAAATTCCCATAGCTATGAAATTAGCCACATATGAAGGGTAAACCTTCATAATCAAGAGTTAACTAATAATGGTATTTACCTCTCTGAATAACCAGTTCCTCTCTAAGCACTTTGCTATTTTCTAAACCCACTAACATTATGGTCATTATGAAGTACCCAGTATCATGAAAAGATAAATCAGCTTCATAATACAAACCAAGGGAGTTTCTTATTTCTACAAATACTTCCTTTTACCATAAAACAAGTGGTAGACTAGGTATTCAAACTCATAATTGAAGTATGTCCACTCAAGTCATTCTAGCATCAAAGGTGGCATGCCAATTCTAGAAGCTCGCCATTCATCACCTTGATCATTAGGCTTCCTCCATCATCTAGATCACTAGGCTTCCTTTGTTTATATTTTAGTCACCTAGTTGTCTCCTCATATTTATCCTTCTCGTAATATAAGAGTTTCCTCTATGTTCACCTTTTCTCTCCATTTTTATGAAATACTTTTAACCTATTCACTTTATTTTATTTTATTTTTATCTCATATTAACTATATTAATTCTCACACTTCATTAACGGAATCCTATTATTTTTATTATTAATCTATCTCAACAACTTATTAATACCTTAATTTAATACTTTATTATTTTCATTAATAATTTTTCACCTAATATCAATGGCTACTTTTATTATTTTATTCACTCCTACAATTACCTCATATTAACTATATAAAAATCCTATTATTATCATCATTATTAGTCTATCTCATCACCTTAATTTAATATTGTATTTTAATACTTTATTATTTTCTTTAATATTTCTCACCTAATCTCAATGACTATTTTTTAATTGCTTTATTCATTCCTACATGTAATCCTCCTTCCTCTCTTCAACAGTTACTTACCAATCTTCCTCTATAAATACAAACCTTGACACTCTTTTTTAAAATTATTAGCTACATTTTTCCCTAATGATGGGTGGAGTGTCCACTCGTTTCAAAACCTTGTACACATTTTTTATCCAGAAAAATTTATAACATTATGAGTAATTCTGGAAACCTACATACTCATATTGTTTAACCTATTTTTAGAATCCAAATGTATAATTACTATATCTAGCATTTTCTTAATGCATTTCCTCCTCTTTGTTTTCCCTAACCTCCCTTCTTCCACTTTAATTGAGCCGCTCATTAGGTTAAGATCCAAATGATTTCCAATGAACCCTCTCTCCTCTCAATTGATGGCATTCCCAACCAAGTTAAAAAGGTGTATTTCAATATCTGTTGGATTACTGGGGGGGGTGAATCAGTAATTGAGATTTTTAGTCCTTTTAACCAAAGTATGAAAGTTTTCTTTATCGTTATGATCAATATAGCATTATCATCCAATAAGTGCAGAGTAAATAAAACATGAACAAATGAAAAATCATACACATACACAGTACACCAGTATTTTTATGTGGAAAACCAATGCGGGAGAAAACCACGGAAATGTTTTTCTTATATGTCTTTAAGAATTACATTCATTGAAAGCATCAACTTCCTTTGTTATCCAACTACAACTAGAAGGAGGCTTCGACCCCCTATATTTTCAGGCTACAACCTAAGGGAAGCTACAACTCCCTAATTCTTTGGCTACAACTAGAAGGAGGATACAACCCCCTATGTTCTCCGACTACAAATGGAAGGTGGATACAACCACCCATCATTGCCCCATCATGTCACCTTGAAATATGAGTAAGATGATGAAACCATTGTTAAATTATCACTGTGAGATATACCACTGTAAACCTGTACC